>PVKB01005271.1:0-33793 GCA_004027205.1 Ctenodactylus gundi
CCCGGGAGTGGGGGTGCCCACAGGCAGAGCTTCTGAGCTTGAAGGCCTTTCCAAAGTCCACTTCATCTACCCTTAACCTTTTGTCTTCTTTGTGGCAAAAGCAACTGTAATTCGAAGGGAAAATGAGAAATATCCGACAGACAAGGGACACCTTCCCAAAGCAGCCCTCGTCACCACAGCAGGGGCATACTGTGTCCCTCAGAGCCTAGAAACTGCCAGGGACAGACTTTCTGGAATATTCCGGAAAGACTTTGGGGGTTTGCTGAAGGGGTGTGTGACTAATTTCTGAAAGCCAGGGAGACACTTCCAGGGTTCTGAGCCACGGTGGACGGGCAGAAGGAGCCAGCAGGCAGGCCACTCAGGGAAGGGAACACAGCTGAGCCACGGGAAAGGGGGTGTCCCCTTTAATTAGCACATGTACTCAGGGGCTGGCATCACTCCTGCTTTACAGCTGAGGGAATGACCGAGGACTGAAATGACTTTTCCCAGGTCTCAGAACTAAAGTGAGAGGGCCAAGGTCTGAAGTCAGGGCCATCTTGCCCCAGAATCTGGTGCATTTCCAGCCACCCCTCCAAGCTCTCTGGGGGCAGCGGCCTACTTGGCGGCTTGGAGGGCACAGCCCCACTCTCCACCTGTGACTTCAGCATCCAGACACATGCAGAGTTCTCAGTACAACACCAAGGTTACAGCTCGTGTACTGTCAGCTTGTGTCCTGATTTCACAGCCCCTTCCTTCAAACCAGGAGTCTCCCAAACCAGGGGGACTCAGCCTGTTAGGCACACAGCTGCCCAGCAGGGAGTGAGCGTGTGCAGCACGCAAAGCTCCATCGGTAGTTACAGCTGCTGTCCCTGGCTCCCATCACCACCTGAGCCCTGCCTCTCACTAGGCCAGTGGTGGCATTAGATTCTCAAAGGAGCGTAGACTCCGCTCCGAACGGTGCCTGCGCAGGATCTAGGGTGCACGCTCCTTGTGAGAACCTAATGCCGCTGATCTGAGGCGCCGATGCTCCCTCCACCCTGTGAAAAAAATTGACTTCCATGAAATCAACTCCTGGTGACAGAAAGGTTAGGGACGGCTACCCTAAACCAGCCCCCCAGGAGGCCTAGGAGGCAGCCATGAGAGGGAGGCCCTTCTCAGACACAGCAGGGGCCCCAGACCTGGAACTCCCTCAGGGCCTCTGGAGAATGGGCCAACAGATATCCATTGTCTTCTCTGGGAAGTGTTCACTGGGACTGACACTCTCCTGGGGGACAGAAAGCTCTGGAGACAGTTACACCCCCTCAGTTCCCTCCTCCCTCTCTCAGGACACCTCTTCCCAGACTCAGCCTTGAGGCCCAGGGAGAGGCCCCGCTTGGTTGCCAGGGCAACGGTTCCATTGTTCCCAACGCAGAAGTTTAGCGCCCGGCCCCTCAGCTCCTGGACCCAGCTCTCCCTACCATTCTTGAGCTGGTGCAGCCGGCAGGGCCCCATTCTACTCCTCGGGGCCTCTGTCCGCTAGGGATGCAGAGGAGGGGGAGAGGCTGACTGGTCACCATGCCAACCCCGCACTGCCCACACGCCTGGGGGAAGGGGAGGGAGGGAGCAGCAGGCCGTTCAGCAATCTAGGAGCAGCTGGCCATGTCCCTTAGGTCCCTGCTCAAGGTTCCCTGCTGCTGGCCCAGCCTCGGGCCTGTGGGTCCACCATGGGAGAGGATTTCCCTAGTTCTCTGGGTTTTGCCGCCTTTGCTCCATTTTTTCTTGGTCAAACAAAGCCCGAGGCTTAGGATTTCTCTCATACTGGCTGCATTTTCAGCCAACAGGAAGGTTCTCGGCTCTGGGAAAGAAGCTAAGCCATTCCCAGCCCTCTGAGCTGGGACCACAGGGCCTTCCCCATCACCCACTCACTCGCTCCGCCTCCCCCGTCCACTCCCCGTGGCCTGGGACACCTTGCAAGTCAAATGCTACTAAACCACTTCACACCTGGGGAGACTCCTCAGAAGGTCAGTGGTCCACGGTGCCCAGATGCTGCCCGAGGCAGGATCCAGGCTCAGGTGCGCGTGGCTCCGACATCCCCTCTGTACCGTGAAGAGAGCACAGCTCTCCCCGCTGTGGGCAGCACCTGGACTGTGCTGACCAAAGAGAAAGCCGTGCCACACAAGCGCAGGGCAGGGCACCGGCCCACCGCAGCTGCTCGCCGATTCCGCAGAGAACAAATGACTATCTCCAGGGGAGTTACCAGCATCCGGGCCATTACCTGGAGGACACCGCTCGCTCACTCACACACACAGCGTATAAATATCGGGACGTCTGTGCACCAAGCACCAGGATGGGCACTGGGGACAGGATGGGTGATCAAAAAATACAGTGATTGTTTACTTTTTTTTCTTTTTAAGCTACAGTATAAGACATACTGCCATAATCCCCCTCAAAATACCCTCATCTTCGTTTCGAACACACTTATCCCGTCCCTCTTGTCACTTTCCGAAGCAGCTCTGGAAGTCTTCTCTACGAAGCGTGACCAAACATGCACTGAGGAAAGAGTGACAAGCACTGTGCCTGATGGGTGCAGGTGCAGGCCGGTGGGAACTAGAATCGGGGTGCTGGGGGGCGTCTCTGAGTGCAGCGCTTGTGACTGACCCCAAGACAGAAACCCCACAGGCTGACCTCGAAGGTGTTTCTCAAGCTTGAGTCACAGGCCACCTGAGCTGAATGTGATCGTGAGGCTCTTCTGGTTCCATGTTTGTCTGCCGTCAGCGGCTTCATGTCCCAGCCTCACCAACGTTCCTGGATCTATGTACTATCGACTGTTATTTAACTAAGATTTTTCTTTATCCACACTCCCTTATCAGGCTTTAAAAAAAGGTATACTGGGCACTTTACATCACTATCTCGCATCTTATGTCAGAAAATACCTGCATTAGAAACAAAATAATGTCACAAAGTTCTGAGCAGATGAAGGTGCTGCCCCGGGCCCTGGTTCTAAGACCCATCCTCTTAACAGGAGAATGAACAAGGGGTACGGGAGTGTTGGCACCATGCTGGTTCTGGGCTCATTCCTCCTCTTTGACTTGAAAGGCTTGGAAGAGAATTTAAAGGTAGAAATTGTGGTTGGTGGAACATTTATTTTTATTTCTTTAACCTTTTTTTGTGGTACTGGGCATCAAGTCCAGGGTCTTCACACTGAGCTACATCCCCAGTCCTTTTTTGTTTCTTTCTTTTAAGGCAGGGTCATGCCAACTTGTTCAGGCTGTGCTCAGACTTGCGATCATCCTGCCTTAGCCTTCCAGAGTGTTGGGATTATAGGTCTTTGCCACCAGGCTTTGCTTGGTGGGTCGTTTAATGTTACATAGGAGCTGGCCTGTGAAAGCCACTAACTCCACCTCAGGAGCCCACTCAGTGATGCCAGCGCTTTGAGGAACACGGATGAGTCCTGCCTCCTCTCTGCACAGGTGGACCCGTAAGCCTTGATATGGTACCTCCGCACAGTCCTCTATGTGGTCCTCTGCTCCCTTCCATGAATCCTTGTTTTGGTAATGATCTATCACATCCTCTCTGGGCATCCCACCTGCAGATCCACACTGTTTGGTCTCTTCCTCCTGAGCCTCTACTCACTACAGGCAGTCACCTGGTCTCCCCTCCCAAGGGGAGCCCCAAGCTCAGAGATTCCCTGGCCTTGCTTTATACAGCACTCAGCAGGGCCTCAGCCACCGCGATGACTCACTGGCCGCCTCCTGGATTCTGTTGTTGGTTGGCTTTTGACATTTCTCCTTCTAAGCACTTTATAAGAGGAAAAACAAGCTGGATAGTATTATGCACAGAGGAAGCAAGATCTGAGAGTTCAATATCTGCTTCCTTCCCATCACACAGGCGCGTGCACACACACACACACACACACACACACACACGCCCGCCTGCACACACACCTGTTACCAGTGCCCGCGAGTCTACCATGGATGCTTCATTCCTTTGTGCTGATTATTCCAGCTAGAATAGAAAACAGTTTAAGAAAGGAATTGGCTACCATGCATTCTGGCTGTGTTTATATGCAACATCTGAAAGAGATAAACGTACAAAGACAGAAAATAGATCAGCGAGTTCCTAGGGACAGGGGCCGTAGGGATTGGGGGTGATGGCTGAAGGACACAGGCGATTTATTGGTTTTAAGATGATAAAATGTTCTGTAACTGACTATGGTGGTGCTCGCACAAGTGTGTGCAGGTGCTCATAGCCACGTCACTATACCATCTAAGTGGTGGATTGTATGGTATGGGAAATATATCCTGATAAAGCTGTTACCAGAAGATGGGGGAAGAGGGAGGGGGAGGAGAACAGCAAGGAAGGGAAAGGGAGGGGAGAGGATGGGAGGGAAGAATCCTTCATCAATTCTGTGATGGAAAATTCCACCATTCATGCCTCAAGCCCTTATTCCTGCTCTGAGACCTACCCCCTCCCTCTCATCCCCAGCAGCCCGGCTTCTACTCTTTCCACGGATCCCTTTACTTTAATAATAATCAAAACTGACATTTATTGAGTGCTGACCGTGCGTTTGGCAAGTGTACTTTGTTGACTGCCTGGGTGAGGTCAGTTACTCGCAAGGCCAACAGAGGTCACCCTTTGCCCCACACTGGTTACAGAAACTGGGGTATGTCTTGGCTTCCTGTTATCCCTACCGAGACTTCTGCTAGCGAGTCTTTGGAAAACCAGGTCCTCCACTGATAGGACACCCTCTCCTTTCCTCCATGTTATCTACCAGCCCACAGAACCCCCTCCATTGTCCCCAGCAGGCTGGCACGAGGGGCCCATCGCCCAAAGACTGTGCGGACTATGATGAAGGCTGATTGCTTCTAGCCCTCCAGGAGAGCTGAGAGACGCACGATAACAAGCTCAGGACTTAAATTCACAGTTCGAGCCACAGATGTGAGAGTGGAAAGGAAGGAAGGGAACAGGGGGAGGGGAGAGAGGGCATCAGCCCTTTTCAAAAGTACTGTACTGGGAGGATGGAGTGTTTGCTGGAGATGAGGACAGAAACGGTGCTACTGAAATGTGCCCCTGGGTTTTCACGGGGGTACCGAGAGGCCAGCACTGGAAATGCGGTAACCCTCAGTGATCACAAATAACATGAACACATAAGTCATCCTGACAGAGTGGAAGGCAGAATAGAGTGGCGTATGCGAGGTTGATGGTAGTGAACTGACCATGGTCACCAAGAACTAAAGTACTATGTGAGGTAACTGCACCGATATTCTTCTAGGCCTGTGGAGGGACGGGAGTCTAGAGTTCCACCAAACACTCCAAGGACATTGGAGGGTCACGAGTTTTTACTAAATTTCCAAACCTAGGTCCGGTGAAGTGAAAAACTATGCTCTTTCTGGCCCGAGACGTTGCAAGTTTATACTATAAATCTTCTGCCCAATTTCCCCCCAAGGGGATTGTGCTGTTTAATGAAGTGACTATGTCTTAGTTACTTTTCATTGCTGTGGCTCAATACCCCACATGCACAAATTAGGGGAGGAGAAGTTTATTTTAGCTCACAGTTCCAGAAGGTCTCAGTCTCTTCTTAGGTGGGCAACTGGGAAATGGGGAAATCACGCAGCAGGGCTGGAGTTGGGTCCAGGGCCAGAGCTCGAGGTCCAGAGATGGAGATCCTCACGGCAGCATGGTGGTACAGACATCAGTCTGGGAGGGAAAAGGGCAACATCAGTACGTGTTCCTCCAGGTCTGCCTCTGGCCTCCAGAAGACTCATATCTACTCCCTACATGCCTTAAGCAAAAGGCATTTAGTGCTTCTCCAAGAGTTGCCCAAGTCGTAACAATTTCAGTACTGCTAAATAAAGTCCAAGTCCAAAGTCTCCTCTAAGACGTATGGCAAGATCTCAGCCATGAGGTCACTTGAAAACCAAAGCGTTAAGCACTTCCAACATACATTGGCACACGGTAAACATTTCCATTCCAAAAGGCAAGGCAAAAGGACCAAAACAATTCCTAAACCCAGCAGGGCAAGGATTAAATCCTATAGTCCTGTGTTGAGCACCTGGAATAAACTGCAACAGGTTATAAGCTCCGAGGGTTCGGATGGCCCTGCCGCTATAGCATCACTGCTGGCTGCAACCTCTGTCTTCTCTCCTTTGGGCTAAATCTGCTCACGGCCTGCAGCGTTTCTCAGCAGATGGTCCACGCTCCTGGCTTCTCCAAATTCCTGGGTTCTCCACTGCTCCTTAGACTTCTCCTTTGCAATTTTACACGTTGCCCTCCCAGGGGCACACTGCCTGGCCTCCATGCCCTTCCTCTGAAATCTGGGGAGAAGCCTCCACGAGCCCACAGCTTGTGTACTCTGCAATCCTGTAAGGCTACAGCCGTGCGGACCTTGCCAAGGTCTGCCACTGGCTTGAGCAGTAGCCGGGCCCCAACATTCACAAATGTTGTGAAAGTCCCCGAGTACTTCGACGGTTAAACTCCCGGTGGCTGATACTTGGCAAACATTTTTCTCTTTGGCCCTGGGATACACTTGTCAAAGCAAAGTCTTTTGTCTCTCCACCCTTGAGTTGGTAAAGGGTGGCATCTTGTTGATTTTTGGGACCCTCAGTATCTTTTTTTATAGTCCTGAGTGTAAATACTTGACTTCTTTTTAATGCTAACTTCCCTATGCTCTTTGGCCCCATCACTATAGGCCATTTTGGTCTGGCACTGCAAACCTTTAATATGATTTTTTCAGCCATTTTTTCTGTCTTTCACCATAGACTTGGCTAAAAGCTGCAAAAAGGCCTGGATGTTGGGCTACCTTGGGATTTCCTCCACCAGACTGAGTAGTCCACAGCCCTTAATCTCAGATTTAGGCAAAGACTCTGGGCAAGGGCAGAATGCTGACAAAAGCACTTGTGGTTTTTAGACCACTTGACAATATAGTCCTCCTTCCCATTTGAAACCTCTTAAGCCTGGCCTTTACAATCCACACTTATAACAGTATTCCGGTCTTCTGAGTTCCAGATTCTTCAATTAAGCTCAGCTCAGAGCACTCCAAGGTTTCTCCAGCCAGCATCTTCAAACCTTCCCAAACTCCTTCCACAAAGCAGTTCCAAAGGTCCCCAAATACATTGTCAGATAAAGTCACAGCAACAACCCCTCACTAATTTCTGTCTTAGTTACCTTTTCATCACTGATTTAATACTCAACATTCATAAATTAGGGGACAAAAAGTTTATTCTAGCTCATAGTTCCAGAGGGTCTCAGTCCCTTCATGGGTGAACATATAGGAAATGGTATGATAACATGGCAGGGTGAGAGCAAGATCCTGGGTCAGAGCTGGAGCTCTAAACACAGAGATCCTCATGGCATCATGGTGGTACAGGGACCAGTATGGGAGGAAGGAAGGTGGAACCAGCACACGCCCCTCCAGGTCAACCCCCAGGCATCCACCCCTTCCAGCCAGGCCCCACCTCCCAACCGTAAACAGTACCCATAGGAACATGACGCTTTTGATGGACACTCCAGATCCAAACCATGACAGACTGTGTATCAAGAAAAGAGAAATTACCAGAACTCTCAAGGCTTGAGAGTGACTCTGAGCTAACGCAAATCCCTGGTTACAGGTTGAGTGGGAAACAACAGGAGCCAGGAAATAAGTGGAGTTTGAGTGAAAACTATTTTGTAGTGGGTCAAATAGATTCACAGCCACCCCACAGTAATTTCTTAAGGCCCTGAATCTAGAGGTGGAATATATTTACTCAGTACTAGCCAGAATTCCCATAGTGGATTCTTGACCCACGGATTAATGACAGTTGTGTTAGGAAGGACCAAATGGAAACTTCCGGGGAAGCCTTTTCCTCAAAAAGTAGTAAATTAAAATCCAAGCTATTCGTGGAGATTCAGAGATCAGTGTCACCCCTAAGCTGGTGACCTAGTGAGCGCCAGAATGAGCTCATCCAGGCTTATGAGACTTACTGGCATTAATGTCACTTACTCATGAGACTTGTTAATGTGAAATCTTTAACATTACCTCACAATTTCACCTTCATTGTCATCATGGAAGTAGCGTGAAGCCAGCCACTGGGGGAGTAATTACACCATGGAAACTGATGTGTCTAGGGTTTTTTGTTTTGTTTTTTGTCTTTTGAGAGCCAGTCTACCAGCAAACCACCAGAAACTCCTATCACATTCTTATTAAACTTAACTGTTTGACTTATGCAGATGTATCCTGGACTTGGAAGATGGCACCAGACTATGTAAGAGCCACAAACTGGGATTTTGGTTGCAGCGATGTACCAGATCTAGAGTATTTACTATACCATAGCAACACAACCTCTGATACCTACTATAATACATGGACCAATTGTATTAGGTAGCAGTATGCTGCTTTCACTATTGTTTGATTAGAATTAAGTGAAGAATAAAGATGGGTGCTCCTATACTGTAAGGATTTAAAACACAAAACTTGCCAACACCTTTGTAGAATTTAAATTGTGACTTAGGTTCTGCCAATGAGAAACACTCAGTGTTGACACACAGATTTGGAACACTGGGTTTATATTTTAAAACTGTAGAAACATACCACAGCTAAAGGGAGTGTTCCTAGAGTTAACAGTTGTGTCCGTGGCTTCCAGACTCCTCAATTTCTCCACAGTCGTGGAGATAGGGACCCTTTTGGGAAGTCACTGATGAGATGTCCTTGCTCCTTTCTGTGACTTTTGAAGAGATTATGTCAATTTGAGGCAATCAGGAACCACACCTGGATTAGGGTTTGAAAACCACGCCTAGATTGGGAATTGAGAACCACCTGGATTAGAGTGTGAGTGATTTGTGGGCCGGCAAATGAGGGAAGAGCACCCACGCAGATGTGGGAGGGCCAACTGGAGCTCCAACAGTATAAAAGGAAGGAAGAGGGAAGATTATTACAGCTCCTTCCTCTGGGAAAGCTCCCGTCTCCACGCCGCAGATCTTTAGCACAGATTCGTTCCAGTCTCAACTTGCGCCTGTCTGCCTGTCGCTGCTCTTCAGTCACCGATCTTCAGGCTCCAATCTTCGCCATTGTTCTTTGAACTACTGAGATCTGCGGCAGACTCTCACCTCACTGGCTGTCCTGCAGTTCCGGATGGGAAATCTACTTTATGTCTGAGCAGCCATCTTGAAATATCTCCATCCTCAAATTTGTAAGCCTTCCTAATAGATCCTTTTTGTGATAAGATCTATAAATTCTGCCTTTTTAAAGAATCCAAACTAATACACTTTCCTACTGTCTCAGAGTTGACCTTTCATCCCTTCCAATGATTTTATGAACACTCAATGCACTGTATTAAATCCTTTCTGCTTGAAAGACTTATAATGAACTTTGTTATCTGCAAATGAATTCAACTAATACTAATTCAACTAATACTTTTAAAGATTTTCCCCCCATCAATTTTCATTTCAACTATCCAGCTACCTCTCATTTCACTCCCCAGGAATGAACTCATTTCTTATATTGTAGGGGGAAAGTAGACAACATTATTTAGAAACTTGTCAACTTCCTGCTGATCCATCTAAGATTTCTGGACCCACAACCACCATTATTTCCACTACACTTTTCTATAAGGTTAACACATTCATCCTTTTTCTAGGTCTCATGTTTTCCCATGTCCACAAACCTCCCCTCCACTCTATGTTGAGCTTTTTCCTCCTGTGACTCTGTTCACTCTGCGTGTGTGTGTGTGTGTGTGTGTGTGGTCCTTAGCTTTCAGTGACAATCACAGTGCATTTTTTTATTTTTGATTTTGAGACAAGGTCTCACTAAGTTTCCCAGGCTGAGTTCCAACTTGAGATCCTTCTGCCTCAGCCTTCCAGAGTGTTGGCCTGTGACACCAGTCCTGGCTCTGTTGTTTCATTGTAGAAACACTGCTAAGCCTTCTTCATTAAAAAAAAAAAAGAAAAGAAAAAGAGCAGGGGCTGGAGGAATGGCTCAGCGGTTAAAGAGCTTGCTCAGCAAGCACTAAGTCAAGTGTTAGTACCTGAGTTCGATTTTCCAGCTCCGATAATCCCAGCATTTGGGAGGTTGAGGCAGGAGGATTGCCCTGAGTCCAAGGCCAGCATGGGCTCCATAGTGAGTTCAGGACCAGCATGGACTACAGAGCGAGATCCTGTCTCAAAAAAAAAAAAAAAAAAAAAAACCAAAGCCTCTGTGACTCTTAATCTTAATTGTTACCTTGACTGGCTTGAGGTCCTAGAAAGACTGGTGAAGCACAGTTCTGGGCGTGTCTGGGTGAGTCGAGGAAGCAAGACTTGGGGGGCCACATCTGGTGATCTTCCCAGTTGCCACCAACCAAGCAGCTTTGCTCCCCCTTGGCCTCCCACCATGATGCTTCTTCTTAGGTGCCAGCTGCCCACTGACTGAACCCTCTGACACTATGAGCTAAGTAAATCTCTCCTTTAAGTCATGGGTTTCAGGTATTTTGTTTCAGCAACAAGAAGGCTGACCAATAACAGCCTCGGAATCCATCTCCCCACTACACCTCTCCAGCTGGTATCGTTGCTAACCTTTCTAGGAGACCCACCCACGCTCCTCCCCTTCTTTTCATTCTCCTGTCTGGGCAGTTTAGCCTTTGTCCCCTCTCCACTGAAATGACCTCACTGACAACCTTCTTCACCACTTTTCTTCCCAGATCTCTGGTACGTCAGACAGTGTGCACTCTTTCCTCTGTGGCCCTCGTGGCAGCACTCCTGGGCCCTTCCAGGAGCATTTGCTTGATCTTGCCCTGTCAACGTCGGAGGTTTCATTTTCCACTCACACTTGCAACACTAGTTTCTTCAAGGCTTCCTCCCTACGACCTCACATGGTCCTCTCTAATGGTTCACCTTAGATGACATCATTACAGGTCTACATCCCTAATGTATACCTCTCCCATGACTTCTGGACTATAGAGTCAAAGGCTCTTTCAATGACTTTCTACTCTATGTCCATTAACTTTTTGCGTGTGGTACTATGGATTGGGGCCTTCTCTCTGAGCTATCCCTTCTGCCCAGGCCCACTATTTTTATATTTTATGTTGAGATAGGGTCTCATTGAGTTGCTAAATTGTCCTTGCCAGCCTCAGCCTCCTGGAGCACAGGATTACAATCTTGTGTTGTCCATTAGCTTTTGGCATCAACTTCTACCTGGATTTCTCACTGACTTCTCAGTCTCAGTATGTCCAAAACAGAATTAATCTTCTCCCAACAGCCTCTCTCCATTTAAGTTCTGGTCTTGTGAATAACACTATGGTCCAATAGACTCTCCAAACAGACCATCCAGGAGTCATCTTAAATATCCTTTTCATCCCTCACAACAAATTGTCACTAACAGATTCAATTCTAACATGTGCAGTAATTGTTTCTCTTCTCTTCACTCCTACTCTCTCTCTCTCTCTCTCTCTCTCTCTCTCTCTCTCTCTCTGCCTCTCTCTGTCTCTCTCTCCCTCTCTCCTTCCCTCCCTCTGTATATGTGTCTGTTTGTCTGTATCTCCCCTGCCCACCTTACATGGGCTCACTCACTAATCTGACTCCCTCACAATCCCCTCAATCCATCCTCCACACAGATGGCAAATCTCACATATCACCCTCTTCCCTAAGTCGCCTAGACGATTTCCCTCATCTCTCGCACCTGACAAGGTTTTCAGGCTAAAGTTCCCATACTTTGTCCTCAACACAAGGCACTTTATGATGCAGTCTCTACAGACCATGCAACTTGATCAAGCTTGTTCAACCCAGGCCACATGCAGCCCCGGACTGGCAGTAAGGCAGCACCACAGATCATAAGCTTTCTCCATTAGTATGTGGTATTAACAATGTTTTTCATGACTTGATGGCACAGTCAGGCATGGCATGTTTCGATGACAATGGCAGGTTATGTAGGGAGGCCACGCGCTGTACTGACTTCGCCTCCAGTGCCCACCACACTTCCTCCGTGAAATCAATAAGTTGCATGTATCCAGTGTTACACACATTTGTGCAGCTTCACCTGTGAAACACAGCATTTCAGCCTACCTACACCTGAGTATGATTGTGAAAACAGGCATTTCTTGTTTTTCAGCTGTCACATTTGTCTTCTTAATTATCAAACTTGAGCTTGTGTCATTCTGTAAAATGAATTTAAACAGTTAAAGTATGAAAAAGGAAGCTTTGTCACTTAGGTACATTAACTATACGTTTTTGAACTTGTGTTCCAAGACAATCCCCTTTCACTCCACGCAATCCAAGCAAATTAAAAGATTGGACGCCCGTGCATTTACAAAGCAAGTCACTCGCTCATGGATTTCCCTGTGTGAAACCCCTTCCCACTGTGTACTTGACCTCCTCCTTCGTCATTCTAGCGACATAGCTCATGTTGCCTCCCCCAAGAAGCTTTCCTGCATCTGCTTCAGGAGAGCTGACCCCCCTTTGTTGGTGCCACCACTATGCTTTGTGTACCTGGAACCGAGCTCGAATTCTGTACTAATCTACCATGATTCGTATGCTACCAAGGCAGGTATTTTATAGCATCTCTTTCTGGTGTTATAGATTTTGTGTGTTGGTATTCTACCACAAGACCAAGGCTTCCTTTGGGGCCAACACCACACTCATCATTATGGCTGGTACAGAACGGGGACCTCGGTTTACTTGACTCTCATTTATTGATTGTTATGGGTTGGACTCTGTTCCCTACAGATGTGATGAAACTGTAATGCCCAGTGAATGTGATCCACCTCACTCAGAATGTGATCCACTTGGAGATAGGGTCTTTACAGAGGCGATCAAAGCAATTCAAGTCAAATCATAAGACAAACCTTAACCTGGCACGGCTAGTGGGAAAACAGGAAGGGGGAACTGGGCGCAGAGGTAGGCACACAGAGATTGTGGGCAAACAATGAGAATCTACATGTGGAGAAGTCAGCCACACATGGGCCAAGGAGAGGCGTTCAACAGATCCTGCCTCCCAGCGCTCGGAAGAAGCCAACACTTCTGACACCTTGAGTTCAATCTTCTAACCTCCAGACCTGTATGATGATAACGTTTAATTGTTTAAGTGTTATGGCTTGAGTCTGAAATGTTACCTCAAAAGCTTCACCATTTGCAGGGGGACTGGATTGTGGAGGTCAGTTGCATTAGGGAATTAATCATTGATGCCCTGTGCTGTTTAGAGGGGTGGGTCACCGAGGGTGTGGCTCGGGAGGGTGCTTTCTCACCCTGGCTTCTCTCCAGTCCCCTCTCCTGGCTGTGGTGATAACATGAGCATCTTTTCTCTGCCCATTCCTTCCTCCACCCCGCCATTGCCAGCCAACCCTAAATGGACGGATATCTCTGAATTGTGAACTAAAATAACCCTTTCCTCTCTCAGGTGCGGGTGTGGGACCTGTGTCCCGGCAATGAGACAATGACGGAGATGTTGATCCAGACTGTTTGGGGTATTTTGGTCTGGCAAGCTCAGGCAGTAGTGTTTCCCGTGTGTGCTCCATCATCTTATTCCTTGAATCGCTGATGCCTTGTTTTCAGACTTATAACCTCCAGAACGGTAAGCTAATTCCTGTTTTCCTTTTGAAGTCTGTGAGCTTTACTTTTCAGCATCCCCATCTGTCTCTCTGTCTCTGCCTCTCTTCCTCTCTCTCTCCGCACAAGATCACCTGCCCCTTTCTCCCAAGAACTTCTTTCTTCCCCTCCTAACGCCTCCACTTTGCCAACAGTTTCTTCCCTATTGGTCACAGCTGGATCTCAAGAACCAGCTGCCTTCAGCGCCTTCTCATCCTTCAGAAAAGGTTTATCAACTTGAGATTTACTCTCCTGAGACCCAGGTGCAGTAGTGCCTACCTCGGGCTAAAGTCCCAGCACTCTGGGAGGCTGAGGCAGGAAGATTGCAAAGTTTGAGACCAAACTGGGCAACTTAACGATTTAACAAGACCCTTTGATAAAGGGCTGGGGATGTGCAAACCTGGGGTTGGTCCCCAGTACCACAAAAAAGAAGACTCAGCTGGCATCTTGCCTCCAAGCCAGATTCAGATTTTCTAGATAAGGAAATCAGCACATCACTGTGAGCCAGGTTGGGGTAGGCTGCACAGAACTTCTCAAGGGAATGTTATCTGTTTCTGCATTCATGCCATCAGGGAACCCCATGGTCCTGCCACCAACTTTCATGATGTGAAATCATCCCAGGATCTCATTTAAATCTCAGTCGTGCCTCCTCACGGCACTGAAAACCAGAATTCCACATGTAGAAGCCTCGGCCTGACCCCCAGGGCCCCCGGGTCACTCCTCTGCTCCGGCACCGTTGACTGCTAACTCATCCCTCTGCTGATGAAGCTCTTTCTTCACCTCTCCTGCCCTCTGCCTGGCCAAGTTCAAGGGTCTCTTTCTCCAAGAACCTTTTCTAACACTCTACGACAGTCACTGGATGCCCTTAGATTCGTGGTTCTCTTGCTAAAACTCTATCATGATTTCTATCTGCATGCTTATGTTTGTGGCTGTGTGATTAATACATCCCCCCACTAGATGGATAACACCATGAGGGTTGGCTACCTGTCTGTTCTGTCCCTCATGGTCATCTCAGTCCCCCACACAGTTCATGCCATAAAGGAGAGACTCACTATTTCCTTCAATAAAAATAAGTCCCTTAAAATGAGACCAATTTTTGAAGAGGAAGAGAATTCTTGTCAGGGTAGAATTCATCTCCTTGATGACTTTCTAATCATCAACCTCACATTACCGTTTCAACTTTACACTGCTTATAAGTTTACCTTGCTAGTCAGGGGTCCCAGCAGTAGACAAATTGCACTCATAGATGGGGAAACTGAGGATAGTTTGGTAAAGGGATTGGTGATATGGTATAGGTAGGTGCTATGGTTAGGTTATGGAGTGTCTCCCAAAAGCCTCATGTATCTGGATGTAGTCAGACAACTGTGGAGCTTTGGGCTGTTGAGAGGCAGGACTGGCTGGAAGGGGAGATGCTTGGGGTTTGATCTGGAAAGATTGTGTCAACTTATTGAGACTGGGGGTGCCCAGGGCAGGGCTTGCAGGCGTTTGTTATTGACTCCTGGACCAGGAACTCAGGGAGGAGTACCCATGCTGGATGCCGGGGTTAACTGGCAGCTTGCAGAAATTAAAGGAGGGAAGAAGACACATTATTTCAGCTTCTTCCAGGAAAGCTCTAGCCTTGCCTGAGTCTCCAGACAGAGACTTACTCCTGTTTCACTTGGGTTCTGTCTACAGTGCCCTGAGCAGCTCTCCAGCCTCTGCCGTGGGCTTCCACTGTTGCCGGCTGCCCCATGAATGGACTGTGGGAGACCTTCTGAAACTAAATAAATCCTGAGCTAAACAGATCTTTTCTCCCTTAAATTGTGGATGCTGGCCATTACGTCCCAGCAATGAGAAAGCAACTAAGACGGTAGGGTTAACCAGCCCGGGCCTGAAGGTGCAAGGGAAGAGGTTAGCACCAGAATCTCACAAAAACTGCTCCACCTGACAAGAATAATGGGCCTGGGAAGAGGGATGAAGACACACCTGTGGGGGAGCCAGACCATAAACCTCCTAGCTCCACTCTCCTCCTACCTCCCACCCTCTTGCACTTAACTATTGGCTGAACCAATGAAGCTGAGGGCCTCAGAGTCAAAGGAAAGATTCCTAAAGGTCACCTTCCAGGTGCGGGGTGGAAGTGCAAATGGACAGAGACAGAACCTACAGGAGAAAGTAGAGCACCCCACCCAAGTCTGGCACCCCACAAACACTGCTACTTAACTGAGAGTGTGTTCTGCTTCTATTTTTTTTTTTTTTTTTTCACTCACACTAGGCTTATTTTTGAAAGCCCTCCCAAATCTCAGTTTTTAAGTTGTCAACCCATGGGAGATTTTTCCACAAAGCACCTGGGCCGGATTCCCTTCACATGTATTCTCGGTAAGTCCACTTTTTATAATGTTAATCTTAGTTCAGAGCCAGCTCTGGTCTTTAACACTACTTGCCCCCTCTCCCTTGCTTATTCTCTGTTTCAGCTACTAAATGCAAAGGAAAGGGAGAAGCAGCAGGGCATGGGGGTTCCGACCTGTAATCCCAACAGTGTGGGAGGCTGAGGCAGAAGGATCACAAGTTCATCTGTGCGACTTAGCAAGACCCAGTCTCAAAAAACAAACAAACAGGATTGGGGATGTAGCTCTGTGCGAAGGCCTTGGGTTCAATCCCCAGTGCTGGAAAGACAGAGAGAGAGAGAGAGAGAGAGAGAGAGAGAGAGAGAGAGAGAGAGAGAGAGAGAGAGAGAGAGAGAGAGAGAGAGAGGAAAGAAAAAAGAAAGAAAGCGAGCTAGCAAGGTACTTGGTCCTGCCTTCTGAGCTCCCACCTCATCCCCTGCTGTGGGGCTTTAAAGCCATGGCGTCCCAGTGGGAGACTCACACTACTGAGTCCCCAGTCACTCCCTAGGACCCAATGTGTGAGTGGGGTGGGGGTGGGTGGCTGTTGTCTCAGGAATGCGGGCTAACGTGACTCTTGATCTGCTCTGGGGAGCAGCTGCCTGGAGACACTCCTGGGGTTCGCGGCCCTGTGTCCTCACCTCTACCTCTACTTCTGGCTCTGGTGTGCCTCCTAGTCTCCCCGAGGCCCTGCCTGGTCCTCCTTTCACCTGCCCTTAATTTGCTCCTCACTAGCTCCTGACAGGATACACGTGGGCTGACACGTAGGGCCGTGTGCCTCCCCTCCCCAAGTTATGACATCTCCTTTTGAAAAAAAAATCTTATAAACCTGGTGTGGTGGCACTGCCCTGTCATCCCAGCACCCTGGTAGGCGGAGACAGGAAGACTGCAGACCTGAGCCTAACTTGGAGAATTTAGCAAGAGCCTGTCTCAACATAAAAATATTAAAAAGGGCTATGGATGGGGGATGGAGCGCAGTGCAAGCCCTGGATTCAATCTCTACCAACATAAAGTAAAATAAAATAAACGCATCTTATAAACAGCTCTCTGAGCAGCTCTGCACCGTCGCTGACCCCTCGCAGGTGGGTGCCTTTGGGGGGCTGCTGTCCTCCAGGCAGACGGGTGGATGAATGGGACCCCAAAGAGGAAGCCCCAGCGCCCAGGGGCCACGTGGAGAGGTCAGGGGCAGGAAGGGTTGCAGAGCTAGACCAGGTGTCTGCCCTGCTTCTGGGCCCCACCAGGGACTCGACGGGGGGCCTCCGCCACCCCAGCCCACCCCCCACCTTCAGGATGGTTAGGTTGCCCGTCCTTTCACTGGGCTAGATTTTTTTCCCCCTTTGAATATTTTTAAAGATGAGGGGGAAAAAACCATTATCCCGAAATCTAAACACACTGACAGGCAAAAGCCATCAGGAAAAATAACCAGGGATAAAAGCTCCCCAGCCAAGCCACAGACCAGAGCGCTCTGACGTCCCCAGGCGCCCGCGGTTAACCCTCTGCTGTCCGGTGGAGGCCGCGTGCCACCGGCCAGGGAGAGTGGGGTGGACGGACGCGCAGCGCCCCTTCTCCACTGTCCGTCTCTACCCACCGCGCCACCCGGCCGCTCCCCACTCCAGAGGCAAGGAAATGCTCCCCTGGAAGCTGGCACCGGAGCCCCGGCGCCAGCTAAGGGCCGCTGGGGGGTTGGGGGGTGGGGAGGTGGCGGGGCTCTCGCCACCCAGACTGTCCTGGCACCTTCTGCAATCTGCCTGTGTCACTAGCGATTGTGTAGCCACGAAGCGGGGACAAAGGACCCAACGGTGTAGGCCACGCCCCCGCCGAGGGAGGAGACTCCTGGGGAGAGTGGGGTGTCTCTCCGAGAGCTCCCCCCTTCTCCACCGGTTGCTAGGTCTCCACTGCTCCTTGCAGAGAACGGCACTGTCACCACTCCTACTAAAGTTGCATTTGTCTCCGATTTTAAACAAAAGGGAATTGGGTGGAGTTTCCTGCCTGGTCCCGCCTCCCCCCAACACACAGAGCAGCAAGGCGCAGGGTCCAGGTGGGCTCGGGAGGGGCTTGCTACGGTGTGAGGTGTGGGTCAGCGCCGTACCCCGGCCCCGTGGGTGAGCACGCGTCCAGAAGATAGAAACTGAGAAAAAGACAGGACCAAACACGACACATGTGCCGTGCAGGCGTGCACACCTGTGATTCCAGGATTCTGGGAGGCTGAGACAGGTGCATAGCCTGGGCACCTTGGCTGCTTAGCAAGACCCTGTATCTCCATCAAGAACTTAAACATGGACTGGGGGTGTATAGGACTCCATCCCCAGTACTACCAGAAAATGAAATAAAATAACCCCACAGATTCCAGGAGTTGGTTCGAAAGATTACTAGAATGTAAAGTACAAAAAAAAAAAAAAAAAAAAAAAAAAAAAAAAAAAAAAGTCCTCGGTTGGCTGTATGGTTTCTACATCTGTGAATTGAAGAGGCCAGGCGCTCTTTAGTGTGTTAGGAACCCCAAGAGAAAAACACTGGAAGTTGATTATTTCATTTAAATTAAAATCTGACAGGAACATACACAGTCAAAAGAACTGGAAGCAGACCAGCAGCAGATACCCGTGTGCACAGATTCACGGAAGTCTCGGTCACAGAGCCAAGGTGGGAACGACCATCCAATTTATGAACAAAACGTAGTGTATTCGTACGATGGAATATTATTCAGCCAAGAAAAGGAATGAGATTCTACCTGCACTACCAGTGGACGAATCCAGCAGGCCAGACACAAAGGGACAAGTACCACATAGTTCTTCTCATGTGAGGTTTCTAGGATATGCGAATTCATAGAACTATACACTTAAAATGGTATATTTTATTGTGTATATTTAGGACACAGCCTTTGCGTGTGGATGGTATGTATGTATGATATATATAGATAGATTATATAGGCATTATATGTATGAGGGGCCCTTATAGCCCACCTGAATGTCCTAGAATTCCTAGCACAAATCACAGGGGTTGGCAAGGAGCAGGTGTACAGTGCCTGCTGAACGAACAGATCTATGCTGGGCGTTGCCCCAGAACAGAAGTCAGGTTCTCAATAAGGAGGAAGTAGACCTTCGATCCGGTTAACCTGGAGTTGATCTCATCTACTAGACCCTCCCACCCTTTACTGAAATCTGTTGTGACAGGTGCTGTAAGCTCCAAACCACAGAGGAGCCAGGTAAGTCCCAGAGCAGAGAGATCAGGCCCCAGCAGGTGGCGTGGGATTCACCTACAGTGAAGCGTGCTCCATCTTGTGGAGTACCCACAGCTCAGCTCCCTCAACAATGGGCATGTTTGTTGGCTCAAGTTGCCAGGTGGTCCAGCTCTGCATGAAACAACCCAAAAAAGCCAAAAGTCTATATTGTTAAGCAAAAATCTCCTGATTTGTTGAATGACCCATTTTTGGAAAAAGTGAATTGCATTCCAAACAAAATATGATCTTATCTGCAAACTCAGTTCTTCCAAACCAAGAGGAACGAGTATTTGGTGTTTACCCGAGTGTTTCTGACGACAGAGGGGTTCATTACTGATTTTTTGATACATCCAAACTCTTTTTAAGTCTTATTTAAGACTTTGTCTTAAATAAAACCTCCCTCTTGGTAACTTTCTTCGTTCCTCTAACCACCCACATTCCCCTGTTGTCATAGACAAGAGAACAGTTGTAGGCCCATGTGGCCAGTATCATTTTCCCCCTGGAGTCTGAGATATTTGAGGACAGTGGTTAAGCTGTTCATCTCAAAGTTAAGATAATAACTGCCAACCTGTATGGAGCATGTACGTGCGAGACACTATTCTTAGCACTTTGCAAGTCCTAATTTACTGATTCCCTACGAAAACCCAATGAGGAGTGTCCTGTTTTAGCTACATTTCATAGACGAGGAGAGTATGGGTAAGAAAGTCTAGTCAGGTTATTCAAGGTCACACACCTAGCAAATAGCAGAGCCCGAACTGGGACACAGATGGTCTGGTTCCAAAGGCAATACCCAGACACTGTAGTGCTGGTGAGGACTCGTGTGCCCATTCGGTTATTGCTTTCCGATGTGAAAGAAAATAATCTTGGTGCTTTTTTCTGGAACTACAGAATGGAGAGGTGTCCGTGACCCCAACATTACCAGTGGACAGCAGCACACGCAAAGATGTGGCAGATGAGTCCAGGAGGAAGGTCAGGCTTAGCCACCGTCACCGAGAATCAGGTTCGGCACTGAGCAGAACTTCCTGCTGATGAGGACCCCTCCTCCTCTCCTTCCTTCCTGTGGAAATATAATGTCTGTGTGTGTGTGTGTGTGTGTGGGTGGGTGGGTGGATGCGTGCACGCATGCGTGTGCACATGTCCTGGGGATCAAACCCAGGACGTTTCACACTGAACTCTTTCTCCGGAAGACACTAAATTGTCCAGGTTGGGCTTGAACTTGAAATCCTCCTGCCTCAGCTTCCCAGAGGGCTGGGATTAGAGTCCGGTGCCATCAGACCTGGCTTGGAAATCTAGTAGGTGCCCTGAAGTGACACGGCTCTCCCACCTGAGGCTGTCCTGAGGCAAATGTAAGCAGTATAACAAAAGTGTGGTGGCTGTGAAAAGTGCTTCCTTCCATCTCCTTGGGGCTTTCCCCAGGGAAGACGGAACAAGGGTCTTCTGGGCACAAAAGCCTATCGTAGTCTCATGTCATAACGGACCCCAGATTAAAGTTACTGAAAGCAAAGAGACCAAAGTCTTGCAGATTAATTTATGTCTTAAAATATAACCACATATGGTCAGAAACAGACAGGATACCCAGAATCAGAATACCTTAGCATTGGAAAAAGCTCAGAAACACAGTCTCAGTGTAGCCAGTCTCCCACACATGGCAGGGATGCCTTCCACAACATTCCAGACAGGGGGGCACTGGCTTGTCACCGACACCCACCAGCGGAGCTCCTGCATCAGCCCTCCCAGCATCAAAGAGAGGCGATGTGAGTCACCGTCGATGCAAGGAAATCTGAAGGAGGACTGGAAACTAGAGCTAGGGAAGCACTTGGCCTGCCATTCGCCTGCACACTTTTGTAAGCGTGTCCATGTGGACACGGGGCGGCTGGGAGTGAAGCCACAGGCAATGATGTCGGGGAATGCTGGGAGCCCCCATTCTAATCCAATGGCCGAGCTCCCTTTTTGTGATGCTGTGATAAGTGGATTATTTCTTCCACGTATTTCTCAGCCTCGGGGATGTTGGGCTTGGCCACGTGACTCCTTCTGGCCAAAGGAGTACAGGCAGGGCTAAGTGCATGGCAGCCCCAAGCCAAGGCCTGGGGTATTTCTTCTCCCTCCCATTCAACAGGAGAACATGCTGTAGGTGGCTCTTGTTTATAGAAAGATGATGGAAAATGGACCAGATCTGAACTCAGCCCACACCCTGGGAGCAACTTCAGACCACCTGGGGCAGCCTGAAGTCAAAAACAACTCAAGCGTTGTTTGTTGTTTGCGTGAGAAGCATTTAAAGCTTACTACCGTGAGCCACTGAGCTCTGGCTGTGATTTGTTCTGTGGCCTTATTGTGGCAAAGGCTGACAGATGCAGACAAAGGTCAGCGAGTGGAGTCCCTGCTGTCCCCACCCTCCCCTCTGCACCGGCTCCACTTGCCTTTCCCCTGGGCAGCAGCCCTTTCCACCTCTCAGGCCCTTACTTGAGTGCCCCAGGCTTTAAGACCTCAGGCTGAAGTCAGGAAAGCACAGTAGCCACAAGAACTGGTTCAAGAGAGTCTTGTGCCCAGTGAAATTTCTGCTGTGAAGGCCAGGAGAGGCAACCGCCAACCGCGAGATCCCAACTTCCTCAGAATGGCTGCCTTCCAACTACCAGATCCTTTGACGGATCTTCCACAGAACCAGGGGCTACTGACAGACGTGTACTCCAGGGCCCTAAGATGTCATGAAGGAAAGGCCAACCAGCAATAATATGTCCAACTAGTAATTCAAGAATTAGTGACATGTATTTGTTCTTCCTTCGCAGCATTCGAGGAAGTGTTTGCCATCGATGTGTCTTAGACAAGAAGGGGCCCTCTGTTGGCACCTGAAGAAGGGCAAAAAGTGAAAGAGAGGGTGATGAGGCCTTTTATGACCAGGCTCACCAGAACAGAGGTTGAGTTATCGAAGACAGGCTGAAATCTCAAAGGACTTGACATCTACAGCTGTCTACAGCTGTCACTCTAGCAGCCCCCAAGGCCTTGTACATAACCACTAAAAGCCACCATAGCCCAGCCTGAAAGGCTGGCAAGGATTAAAACCTTACAGCAACCTGTTGATGTTTGGGTCCTTTAAAGAGTACGGCTCTGCAGGAAACATTCCATGCAGAATGCACGGAAGACAAGAGTCTTTTTGAGGAACGGGGGTCCATTTCCTGTGGAAAGGTGTCCAAGGTGTGATCAGCATCTGTGTGTGTCACTTTCCCATGTCTGGGACAAAATACCCAGCACTCACAACTAAACAGAGGAGAGAGATTTATGTGGGCTCACAGTGTCAATCCATGGTTTACTGGCTGCAATGCAGACACATCATGGCAGAAGGGCCTGGAGGCGAAAGCTGACATCTCATAACAACCAGGAATCAGAGAGAGAGAGAGAGAGAGAGAGAGAGAGAGAGAGAGAGAGAGAGAGAGAGAGAGAGAGAGAGAGAGAGAGAGAGAGAGAGAGAGAGAGAGAGCCAGGAGAAGTGATATGCCCCCAGCGGCATCGTTCCAGTGACACACCTCTTTGAACCAGGTCCCACCTTGGAACATAAGAGATTTTGGGAAGACATTCTAGATCTAAACCATCGATAATGTATCCTCTTCACCAGTGATAACTCTTTAGGCAGACCAAGGCAAGCCTTAAAAGGGCTGGGTTTGATTCCCCAGAACCACACAAACTGGGTGTGGGGGCCCATGCCTATAATCCCAGCACTCAGGAAGTTGAGGCAGGAGGATTGTTGTGAGTTGGAGGCCATCCTGGACTACACAGTGAGAGAGAACCTGCCAAAAAAAAAAAAAAAAAAAAAAAAAGGAAACCAAACTTGACACCAGGGACTGGTTCAGCTGAAGACAAGGCGACTCTTAGTTTGCTATAGGTTGTTGGAGGATAGCTTTGAAATGGGGAGCGCAGGAGGGGAGCTGGGCGTGAAGCTCCGCCTCCTGTCAATCATCAGCAGCATTAGAACCTGATAGGAGTGTGCTGGCAGGAGGCGGAGCTTCTCTTTGTTTCCCTCCCTGCCTGGCCTCTCACCTGTCCGGCAGCTTGGTCCTACCAAAGCCATGGACCACTACAGCCTGCTGCCTGGGCTTGGGGATCCCTGCCCTGTACCATACGGACTTTGGAGGAAATAGTGTTCAATGGCAGATGAGTGGCTTGTCCTGAAAGTACAAGGCGGTTTTATGGCTCTATAAGCAAAGCCAACAACACACCCCCTGCAGGAAATTTTCTGTCTGCCTGTCTGCTGGCTCCCGTTCTAATCTTGTGCAGTCCCCCCAAACGTCACCCTGCTCCGGGAAGCCGTGGTGGGCCTTGCACTGCAAATGGAACACAGAAAGCCCTCAAAGGCACAATCAAACAACTACTCAAAGGATCCCAGAGCTCCGCATGGTCCCTCCTTCTCCAAAAAAACCTGTGCATCCTTCTGAGAATATTTGCACAGAAATCCCTATCTTCAAGGTGACACTGGGGGACAAAATTAAGTCAACAAAGTGCTGCTGAATTCGGTTAAATACTGAGAAGTCAGAGTGGCGTGGAAGCACAGGCTTTCTCAAGGAGGTACTGAAGTGTCTGAAGTTAGGAACAACCAGACTCCCCAAGGGCACTGTACCACAGAAGGAAGGGACAGTGGAAACTGAGCCACCTACTCAGGGTTCTCCCTGATGGCTGAAGGAGCTTGTCTGCAAGCGGCTTCAAGGCCTCTCCAGGTCTAGCGAACACCGTAGCATCATCTACTGCTGGAACCTAAATGCCCAAAGCACAGCTCCGAAGACTGATCGGCCTTGTCACCTCTATCCTGGTGACACGTCCATCCAGGCCACTATCACCTGGAGGAGGGGGTCCAAGGTTTCTCTGTTAGGGCCACATCCCACATCAGCCGAGGCTAGGATATGACTGAGTTGCCACCGTCTACGGTAGGGTGTTGTCAAGAGGGGCACTGGTCTGATTTCTGAGGACAGCACCCCTTGTTTTTCACAGGCTTTACTTTTTTCCCTCTACCTTTCTGTGAGTGCAGCTCGCATCGGCTTATCTCAGGCCCTACGTCAGAAACCTTGCATCCCACAGGAGAGTCCCCGGGCCGGGCCTTACTGTCCAGTTACCGGGGCAGCAAGTGCATCCTCCCAGCGCTGTGCAGAACCAAACCACAATATTTAACCCGGGCTGGACACGTGCTGTGTGATCAACCCGGAGAGGGTGGAAACAATCTGGCCGTGAGCTCCATCCCCTCCTGCTCAACAGTTCCTGTTTGTTTTTCCACTGCCCTGTTCCAAAGTGTCCATGGGCCGGCTGCACGCATCCCCACTGCTCCCCGTGTCCCTCTGCCTCCAGCACCCAGATTGATCCGGAGACGGGGGAGTGCGGGGGTCCAGGGGAGGAGACCGGCACTTTCAGTGGCTCAGGAGCAGCTGGGTGCAGGATGGAGAGTCCTGTGAGGGGCGGGGTCGGAGGCTTGGGTGGGGGTGACGAACTGGCTGGGAGACCCTGCGCGGGGGGACACAGGAGCGTGGGGCGCCTGAGCCCTTGGCAGAGCCGGGGGTGGACACGCTCTAGAGGCCAGGCCGCCGCCACCCCGCCCCCGTGCCCTAGTGCACGCTGCGGAACTCTGCCGGCACGAAGCAGAGTCACGAGCTGGGCCCCAGGAGCAGCGGAGCGGACAGGACATCATCGGCGCCCGAGGAGCACGCGCGCGTGGGCGGACGGGGGCCGCGTGCTCCGATCACGCTCCTCCTGCCCCCGCCGGCCCGCAGCTGCCCGCATCCCCGCCCCTCCCGCCCCAGATCTAGTCCAGCAGCGGAGGTTGCGGAGAAGCGGGGCCGGGTAGCGGCGGGGGGCTGCAGCGCGCTCCCGCCCACGCCGCCTCCGCCCACCCGAGCCTCCCGAGCCTCCTCCCCGGCTCCAGCTCGGCCCCGCGCCGCCCCCGCGCGGAGCTCTCAGGGCGGGGGCGGGCGGAGGGGAGCGGCGCGAGCTCGGGGAGGGCGGGGCTGGCGGGCGCCGAGCTGCTACGTAAGCAGCCGCGAGAGGGGATCCTGGGCGCAGGCCCCGCCCCCTCACGTGCCCGCGGCGCAGGGCCGCGTGCCGCCCGCCCGCCCGCGCGCGCGGCGCCGCCCTCGCCCCGCGGCTTCGCGGCTTCCACGCGGGGGAGGGAGGCCCCGTGGCGCGCGCGGGCGGCGGGCCTGGGCCGCTCCGGAGGGAGGTTCTCTGTCGGCGGACGCGACTTGGCGCTCCCGCCGTTCTCTGCCCGGCCGCTAGGGGGCGAAGCGCCGTGCGCTGGTGGCCCGGATTCGGGGAGAAGGAGGCACGGTAAAGGGGCTCAGTTGTGGGTCCCCGGTTGCCACCTCAGCTCGGGAGGGAGATCTGTGGGAGGTAGCCGCGGGCTCCCCGCCGCACACGCTGCCTTCTGCTGCCCTACCTACTGCACCCCGTGCCCTGGCTGTTGGAGCCTGGGCCTGTCAGGGTTCAGGAGGGACGTGAACCAGACGTCACCACGTTCATCCTTCCTGAGTCACTGACTTCTCTTACTGCCCTGCAGTGCGCACCATCCCCTTCCCCAAAATGACCGGCTTCTATAATCCCAGCCCCCTGGGAGCCCGACGCAGGAGGATTCCAGGCTTGGCCCAACCAGGGCAGTTTAACAGCTTAACAAGACCCTGTCTCAAAATCGAAAATCAAAAATGGGCTGGGAATGTAGCTCAAACCGGGTCAAAAGAAAAGGGGCGGGGGGGTGGGGAGATTTGGGAAGAACCAGGGAGAAAGGGCAAGGCTGACAACACGGCCTGCGACAGGCCAAGCACGAAGTTGAGTGGCCACAGCAGCAGAAGGAAGTCCATTATCTATCTGTGCCTTCGCAGTTTGTCCTTCAGTGACCCATTTTATGCAGGGTGGCAGGTTCCAAGGTCGTCCTCACGGTCTTGTTGCTTCCTTGAAACTTGCCTCTCTACTGGTTGGCGAAATGAGGGGGAGGGGCTTCCTGGTCACGCTTGTTACTCCTTGGAGCTAGGAAAAAATGTCCCTGTGAAAAGCAGGTACAGAAAGCCACACAGCCTGAGATTGAGGTGCCATGGGAGCCACCTGTGAACCTAATGTTAGGCTCTAGCGAGGCTATCACAGCGGTCCGAACCAGGGACAAGGTCCATCTCCCTGTCTCCCTAAATCATGGGTCGGTGTGTTGACTTCCGTGTGGACTGTATTTCTCAAGCAACCAAGGTAATTTCCCTAGAGAAAATGACCCCAAACTCCAGGCAGGGTAAGCAGCAAGGGATGCTCCACCTTCTGTCACGGAGCTCCTATCAGGTTCCAATGCCGCTGTTGATTGACAGGAGGAGGAGCTTTACTTTCTGCTCCCCTTCTGCCGAGGCTAGCCCCTAAGCTCCCCTCCAACAAACCTCCTGCGTGAGAAGTACAGCCACCGCCACCGTCAACCCATCTCCCCATCCATCCTTGGGAGAATGGTCTTCAACTAAAGTGGTCCTAGTGTCAAACTGGTTGGGGACTGCTTCCCTAGAATATTCCTATGGAAGGCAGAGCCTAAAGGAGCTCAGGTCTTCATGTTTTCATTTCTAGGATGTCCAGAAAATGAAGGACTTAGAAGAGGATCAGAGCAGAGAGGTGAGTCTCCTTTGTCCATGTAACCAGCTGTCAGTCTGTCTGGACCACTGTTTTTCTACCCTTAGCTCTCCAAAAGGCTACTTATCTCTGGACACGCAGAATCCTGGGTGTAGGTGGCTAGGGTAATGGAAAGAGTGTCCAGTGCCAGTCACTTTGAGGAAAAATAAAAGAAATGCCAAGTAAGGTCCCTGACCCAAAGGAATTTATATCTCAGAGGGGGAAGTCTCACATCCTTGCAATAGGTACATGATGGTGAGCAACACAAGTGGCGTAGGTAGGGCTTTGGGAGAAGGGAGAGAACACAAGAGGCCAAAGAGCTTTCGGTGTGTGCAGTGTGTGAATGAGTAAAGGAGGGTTGGTTGTAGCCAGACAGCCAGTCACGCAGAAGGATGGGTTAGGGGCTGGAGGAATGACTCAGCAGTTAAAGTGCTTGCCTAGTAAGCGCTGTCACATGCTAAGTATCCCAGTTTGATTCCCCAGCACCACATAAGCTGGGTGTGGTGGCACACACCTGTAATCCCAGCACTCAGGAGACCGAGGCAGGAGGATTTCCGTGAGTCCAAGGCCAGCCTGGGCTCCATAGTGAGTTCAGGACCAGCCTGGGCTGCAGAGCGAGACCCTGTCTCAAAAAAAAAAAAAAAAAAAAAAGGGGGACTGGTTTATCTGGAAGGGTCTGGGTCAGGAAGGGCCACCTACCTGCCTGGTGGCATCTACGTAGGCCCAAAGCAGAAGCTCCCAGGTTCTCTCGGAGCAGCCCCTGGCTATCCAGGAGTCTTGAAAGTTTAGCTCTAATCACATAAATACCTTTTTTTAAGAAACAGGTAGTGGCTATCCATTGCCCAAACTCTATCATGGTACACTGTGCCCTTTATGATTTATCCCAAACTTACCTGCCTGCTCAGCCTTGCATCCTCGTGCCCACTTCCAGGCCCACCCTGTCTATGGACTTACCCCTGAACACGCCCTGCGTGTTTCCTCTTTTCACTGACAGGCTTTTCCTTTTCTTTGGAATGCCCTCTCCTCCCTCACAATTTCTGCCCACTCATCCCTGAAGACACATCTCCAGTGCCAGCTCATCCTACAGCCAGATGTAATTTTCATCTGAGTTCCCACAACATTGTGTAGTCTGTCTTGGCACCTCGCATTCTGCATTGTATTCTGGGTAAGAAGAGACACCCTCCTTAGAAGTAGGTTCCGCCGATCCCACCACTTGCCACCACCTCTGTTAGTGTACCAGCACGCATTTCCCTGGTTGGGACCACTGTGACAGCCTCCTGAGCAGTTCTGTCACTTCCCTCTTGGCTCTTGGTCTATTCTTCATAGAGCAACAAGAAGGAAAGTTTCATAACACAGATGAAGGGCTAAAGAAATAGCACAGCAGTTAGAGCACTTGCCTAGAAAGAACAAGGCCCTGAGTTCAATTCCCCAGCACCACATAAGCTGGGCATGGCAGTACACACCAGGAATCACAGCACTCACAAGGCTAAGACAAGAGAATTGCTGTGACTTCAAGGCCATAGTGAGCTCAGGACCAGCCTGGACTACAAAGTAAAACCTGAGAGAAAGAGGAGATTATGTCCCTCTTCTGCTCAAAACCCTATAATGGTTTTCTAGAACATCCAAATATCATCAAGACCCAAAATAATGGTCAAGCCCTGTGCCATCTTGCTGCACCTACATGTATACCCCTACTGCTCGGCCCCCTCACTGAGCTCCAGCCACCCTTTCTTTCTATTTCCAGGCTAGTCCAAGCACATTTCTGCACCAGAGTCTTTGGGCGTGTTGGTCTCTCTCAGTGGAGTGTGTGTCTCATAGAATGTAGATGCTCCCTCCTGTGATGTGCTTCTGGCCAGATACTTCTCATCACTCCCTGACTGCCTTACTGACACTAGGCTGTCCTACTGGTCACTCTCCCTTCTTACATTTTTTTCTCAGAGCCATTACCACTAGCTGAACATACTGTGCTTTTTTGGATATTGTATATTGTCTATTACTTCCATGAAAGGGTAAGCTTTGTGAGGTCAGGAACTGCTGTCTTGTTTACTGACCTGGAACAGTGCTTCGTCTCACATAGTCGATCCTCAGTTTGTTAAATGTATGTGCAAGTGGACCTTACCTATGCTGCTAAGCTGGGAGCTCCATGAGGACATCCTGTTCTAAACAGTGGAGGCCCCTCATTCCTTACACAGAAGCCCATTCCAAAGCTTGTCGAGTGAATTTGAGATTCTAAAGAGAATATTCCTAGGTGATTAATTCTCCCCTACACCATTGATAAAATATAGTCCCCCTGTATCCATGGGAGGTGTTCCGAGACTCCCAGTGATGCCTGAAACAAGAGACAGTAGCGGACACCATACAGGGTGGGGTTGCAAAGTATAGTGAATGTTTAAATTTTAAAATTTTTATTACAATAAAAGACCCATTGCTGCCAGTTGCCCTCATGCTTCAAACTCTGTCCTTCTCACCCTTTTTGAAGCAGTTCTGGAAGTTCTTTTTCATGTCTTTAGTTGCACTGTTGTGGCTTCCTTGATGTCCTGAACAAGTTCAAAGTTTTTACATTTCATGCTCTTTTTTTGACTTTGGGGAAGAGCCAGAAGTCACATGGCACCGGATCCGGTGAAGAGGTGGATGAGAACACCCTGAAATACCTTTATGAGCCTGCCTTTCCACCGGCGCTCGGCAGCAGCATTCACCCTACTTCTTTTAAATCACACCTTAGAAAGACATTCACGAAAGAGGACTTCCAGAACTGCTTCAGAACGTGGAAAGAACAATGGAATGTGTCCAAAGTGAAGGGTATTTTGAGAGGCATTATTGTGAGAACTTTTTATTTAAATATTTGCCCAATACTTTAATCACCCATAGTGCACATTATGAGTTTTTCCTATATATACTTACATATGATGAAGTTTAGTTTCTAACTAAGGGACAGTAAGAGATTAAGAACAACCGTAACAAGAGAGAGAATAGTAGCAATGTACTGTAATAACAGTTGAGCAAATCTGGGCTCTTTCTGACCAAGTACCTTACTGTACTGTTCTTACCCTTCTTGTGATGGTGTGAGATGACACAAGGTGTGCATGATGACTTGAAGCAAGACATAGGCACTGTGTCACTTAAGCATTGTGAGACAGTGACAGTGGATCTGATAAGCAAGATGGCCACTAGATGACTAACGGATGGGTGCCATCTACAGAGTGGATGTGCTGCACAAGGGGTGAGTCGTGTCTGGAGCAGAACAGAGCAAGATTCCCTTGTGCTCCTCCAGATGGCTCCCAGTCTACAGTGTATGAAGTATTTACAGAATCTTTTTCATTTTAGATTTTAGGACTGAGATTGGCTGCAGGTAACCAAAACCATAGAAAACAAAGCCACAGATAAGGGGTGACAACAGTTCAGGGGGCATCAGGGAATGGATTTTACCTCTTGTTCCATCCCCTTCCCCCTGAAGATAACCCCATTGGCTTCACATTGATCCTTGGAAGGTCAACCAGATTGCTCTTTACCCATCTGAGGGTCTCAACTCATAAATGGGTGGAAACCCACATATTTTGATGAAATAGAATGAATGAGGAAATGCCAGACTGCCTTGTGGGCCTTAGTGCTAAGTATTATTATTTTTTTCAGTTGTGTGTGTCTTCAAATCAAAATATGCCTCGGATATTTTACTGTTGACCTTGGTCCAAAAACGCAATGTTCTAGGTGCGCCCACAGAATGCCTGCTTTTACTAATAGCTAAGTAGCTAACGTGTACTTTGACCTACCTTCGTGCCAAGAGCTGAATTACACAGTTTCACATGAATTATCTCGTGCGGTCCTCATAACAAGTTCAAAAGTAGGATATTTTCATTATTATTAATTATTATTTTCACTTTGCAGGAGAGGAAACTGAGGCTTAGAGAAATTAAGTACCTTGGCCATAGTCACAGAGCTCATAAACAGCTAACTAAAGAGTCACGTGCACAGCGCTCCTTCCCCACACACCACACAGCACGACCTGCAACTGCACGTGCTTTGGGAGCCCATGTACTTAGTTGAAAAGACTTTTCTTGGTTTAGATCAGAAAATATACACTACTTATTCAGCATATTGTTAGGACGTTTTATTGTTTTTGTCTCTTTCCTTCTTCCTGGTTTTTAGGTAGCCAGTAGACACCAGTGATGTGTGTGGGCTTTTGTTGGGCTTTAGAGTTCAGCAGACCTGAAGAATTTGAGAATAATTTGTCTAGATGTCTATGTGCACATGTGGGCACACACACACACACGCACACACACACACACACAGTTTGGCGACAGCCCAAGTGTAGCAAAGTAAGAGAGTGATTCCACAGGAACTGTGTCTTCATAGGGGGGCGCAGCAACTGATGGCCCCTTGCTTGGCCAGGAGGGAAAGGAAGTAATGAAATCTCATACTGCAACCTTGTACTGTCTCTAAAGTGCCCTGCCAGCTCCACCTTTAACCTCCCAGTAGCTGAAGCAGAGATCCTAAATTATGTTGATGCAGTCCTTAGAGATCAACTTCTAGGGGCACCGGTAGGTAAAGAGAGCACGGGGACCGTGACGAGGCCCATGGAGGATCCCTAGCTCACCATCCTCAGCCCAGCACAGACTGACAAGGATTCGCCAGGCCCGGAGCATGAGTCTTGGCTCCCGCAGCTACCACTGCTCACCTCTTCCCAAAGGACAAGGCCTGAACGGGCCAAGTGGAGCATCATGCAGTCTTGAGGCATGCTGCGAGCCCCTGCCTTGGCCTTCACTTTGTGCACTGGGCTGCCAAGTGAGGAAAATCAGGCCGGCCAGAAAGAGCCCCCCCCCCCCACTCCACCTAGGTGTTAGCAGCTGTGCCAGCACGCAGGCAGCCTGGCCGTGATGAAATCATGGCTGAGGTCAGTGGGGTTTGATGCAGCCTAGAGATCTGACTGTCTGAATGGCAGAAATTTATTCCTGCCAGCGTTTCGTACACATCAGAGCTAAAACCCCCTGGGGGAAAGAAACTAGAAATGGCACAGTGAGTGTGCATGTGTACTTCTGCGTGTGCATTTAGAGGGGTAGAAACGCAGCCTTCTAAAGCCGTGTTCCTGCTGCACGCACTTGTCCCGCCTTTGCAGGCAAACGTGCGGCTGCGGTTGTGGCTAAAATATGAATGAGTGTGGTTGCAGGGGCATGAATGACTGTAGTTTCTGTGAATGAATGCATTTGTGACGGAGGGAGTATGGGAGCCCGTTCGAGCTGGGTTAGTGGTTTGCAGGTGCGTGCATGGCTGGAAGCATCTAGAGATCGGCGTCATCGTTTCTCACGGCTGTGAGTGTTGGACTAGGCACAGGGAGGGGCAATATTTGATTTTCTCATAGTATCTCCTTTTTGCTGTTGCTACTTCTGAGGTAGCATGAATCATTAGCAATTGCCTTGCCCTTCTGGAAACTCCAGAGAAGAAAGGGGACAAAGATAAAAGGAAATATGTGGTCAGTCATCAGTTGAAGGTTCCTCCAGCCATCAGAAAATGTCCTTAGGTAAACTAATCCCACAGCCTACTGACTGGTTCTCAGTGCTCCTCCGCTGGACTACGTACAGGGCGGATGGGTAGTAGCTGGTGTGTGACTTCCTCTGACCTCCACTCCCTTGACCTACTAGCCTGGCATGATAGAACTATGCACATTTTGTCCTCAGGTGACACGTTGAGGTCCGTAACATCTTATCTCTATCTCTCTTCCAACCGATTTAGGAGAGCAGAAGGAAACCCTTTGTCTCGTAGGAAATAGTGCTAAACAAAAGTGACCGGGTGGTTACAGATTGAAAACCCTGTCCTTGTGTTCTTTCCTCTTTTCAGTGGAGCTGAAATCAAACCCAGCACCTTGCCACATGGCAGCCAGGCACTGTACCAGCCAAGCTACACCTCAGCCTGTGCTTGGGCTCTCCTCCTCTACCCAAGGCTCCCCACGTCTCTGGTCACCCCAGTGGCCCCTGGGCGGGTCCCTGAATACAATGGTCCTAGTTAGTCCCCCCCATTAACAGCCTGACCCCAGGCCAAAAACTGAATGAGTCAGAGAAACCCAACTCTCCTTGATCAGAAGCACAAGGACAGGAGGAAAGTGAGGCAAGGAGACAGGTTGGGGAAAAAAAACAGGGCCAGTGAAGACCACACAACAGTTATAAGCTGCTTCCTCTGAAAAGGTAAAAGAAAACAGCCTAACACCTTCTCCCCTCCCAAAGATCCCAAACTTCACTTGAATGTGGGAGTCGCCACTCCACATTCACATGTATGTCATACGTGTATATAAAAAAAATACACAATTGTACAAGAGGCCGATTGGAACTGTATGGTTAGCTACTGGAAGGAGACAAACCATGCCCCTCCCTTAAAGCAGTTGTTGATAAATGCAGGTTTTAATTTGATAATCTAACGGTCAGGTTGTGTATGTGAAAGGCCCCCAGGTGAAACCAACCCTGTCCCATCTGGGGGACTGTTGTGCCCTTCCCGCCGAGCAGCCCTAGAACACCCCAGAGTCCTGGTATATGAATGCACTGTCTCTGCTGAGTGTGAAAGCCCGCCGCTTTGTGTCTGCATGAATGGGGTGGCATGTGCTGGTCAGAGGCCACGTGAGACACGTGAGGTGGGAATGATTTCTGGAAAACAAAAAATGAATTGGGAAAGAAAATGAAACCAGGGTGAATGGCACCCATCTCTCCCGTGGTACCCCTCCCCCCCAGGGCCCACCACCATGATAAGGCATGCCTGTTTTATTAAAATTAATCCCTGGCTTTGCAAATATCAACAGATCAATGTCTGTACTTGTGTCCCACCCTTCACTGGGGCCAGACTGCTAAAAGGGGAGGACTGCAATACAAAAGATACTGCAGTCAGCGCCAGCGCAGAGTTATTTTTAGATCAGAAAAAAAAGGAAAAGGGGGGAGAGAGAGAGAGAGAGAGAGAGAGAGAGAGAGAGAGAGAGAGAGAGAGAGGCAGTTCTGGGTTTTGCAATCTAATTTGGTCCCTTTTCTTAAGGAAAAAAAAATCCTATCAATGGCATTTTCCATACAATATGATTTGTCTTTGGCTACTAGAAAAAGGAGAGATCTGGGGCTGAAAATTCTGGAGTTTTATGGCTGATTCTAGCTAGTAGCCTTTCTTCACC
>PVKB01005271.1:33893-103826 GCA_004027205.1 Ctenodactylus gundi
GGGGGGGGGCTGGGGTTTTGTAAGCTCTGAGCCCACCACCACCATTTCCCCCCAAACGTCTTCAAATTGATGCATATCTTCCTGATGCAAAGAAAAAATATAATCAGTCGCACTGCAGTGCAAAAAAAAAAAAAAAAAAATCCTACCTGTCAAAGGCACCGTATGTAATCCGCGTGCACACACACATTTACGTTCAGAATGCAATGCATATCATTAGGGTGTGTCTATAAATAGCCCGGAGAGGATGTGCATCGGGGACTTAGTCCCTGTCCGGGTGTTCGAGCGCGGTGATGAGTTCTTCCCTCCGATCGGTTACTGGGGGGTGGCCGAACGCGTGGGGGTGGGGGCGTGGGGGGCTGCCTCCGGTCTCCTTCCCTCCGCTCCGCCTCCTCTCTCTCCCTCCCTCTCCCCCTCCCCTGCCTCGCTCCTCTCTCTCCCCCGGCCCCCCACCCTCCTCCTCTCTCTCCCTCCCGCTCGGTCCTCCTGCCCCCCTCCCGCTCGCCTCTCCCTCTCCCTAAGTCTGGCACCGAGCACCGACTGTTTCGCTTCGCTCCGGGAAGAGTGCAGACACAGAACGTGAAATCCCCGAGCCTTTTCGCGCGGTGCCTGTAGAGCGCTTCCTTATTTACGTTACCTCCTTCCCCCACCTCGCCCGCCCCCTCACCAGGCCTTCCAAATTTCCCTAGAAATCTGTGCAAAGCGCGCGGAGGGGAAGCATTTGCACGAAGTGCAGGGCTCGCCAAGGTAGGTTCCTCCGCGCACTCTCGTGTCCGGCTTCTGCAAAGTTTAGGGTGTCAGCGGGTGAATGGCTGAGGAGTGGGTCTGGACGACGGGGCATGGTGACTGGGGTTATATTTTTTTCATTGGACAATAATATTTGTATAAATTGCCTAGACTGCTTGGGCTCCTGGGGTCGTGTGTGTGCGTGTGCGCGCGCGTGTGTGTGTGCGTGTGTGTGTGCGTGTGTGTTTTGCAGGAGGCATGCCAGTTGGAAGGCAAGCTGTGGCGACCACTGGGGGAGGGACGTGGGGCCTTCTGCCTGGGCGCTCGGGGTGGCCGGGTGGGCGGGTGGAGGGGGATCCTGGAGTGGGAAAGCGGGCTTTCTGCACTTGGCAATATTTGGGTGGATTCTCATTTACTAAGTGTCTTCCTTCTTGTAATTGTTTTGCACGTGAAAATTAAGTTCCTAAAAGGCTTCCTGAGGTCAGGACAAAGTGTGTGGGGATGGGGGGCCGGGTGAGGAACAGCGTCAGAGCACAGGGGGTGAGGAGAGGGCCATTATTTCTTGCCTGGAGACTTTAATCTCCTCCCGTTATTTGGCAAAAAGGGCACGTCTTCGGAGGGTGAAAGCAAAATAATTTTTGTTAAAAGCCTTATTAGTGGGTAAAATGAAATTATAAAAAACAAAAGCGTTTCCATTGCAATAGCTAAAACTGCCACAGCTCCCAACCACCTGTAGAGGGAAATCTTTATGCACGGTTTCTTAGGGCCGCTGTGTGCAGGCAAGCTGCCTGGAAAAGCACCGGGCAAACTTTGCAGGGGCAAGACGGAGAGGCTGGCCCTGCGGGGTCAAGGGTTCAGCCTGGGGTGGGGGGAGAGGAGGGGAGGGCTGGAGCCTGGCCTGGGTCGCTCCAGCCTGGGGGGCTGCCGTTGGCTCCCTGCTGGGGGGCTGAGGGTGCTCCTGAGATGGGTGAGCCTGCCTGGAGCCGGCGAGGGAGGTGGAAGAAGGGCTCGCAGGGTCTGTGTACGTGTGTGGGGGCGGGAGGGGGTCTGCAGGTTGGGGACTGCATGGTGCCGGGGGCCGCGTGGAGACGCGGAGGTCAGAGGCCGGGTTTTCCCTCTCGCCTGGTCTTTCCTGCTGCTGCACACAGCGAAGTGGTTATCAACAAGTGTTTCTCCGGAGAAGATTAGTTTTGACAGGGACTTCAAGGGGTTTTCTAATCTGGGCAAATCCACCGGAGCTTTATGGAGGGTAGCAGAGCTTTGTTCTTTGTTAGGAAGGAGCTCGGAGGAGAGAGGGGGTGGGATGGAGGAGGGGGCTTTTGAACATCAGTCATTTGACCCTGGGGGCCAGGGTTCAAATCCTCCACAGCCTTGGAAAGGCTAAAAGGGTGTCGGTCACCATTCTCCCACCCCCTCAGCCTCTGCCCTGAGCTTCATGTTTAATGGGTAAAATCCAGTGCCTGATGTTGGCCAAGCCCCCATCCGTGGGAATTCCATGTGTCTGAGAGCAGGGTTTTTTTTTTTTTTTTTTTTTTTCTAACTGAGGGACTCAGGCAGCAGCCTCCACTGTAGAAATGATTTTTCCCCCTTGCAAATGATTTTCTAGGAAAGCTGAATCACCTCCACTCTCAAGAGCTGCCATTTCTTGGTGGGGGTGGGGGTTACTCTCATAGGCTTTAAATAGAACTGGGAGGGCATTTGATGTCTGCTTAAATTGAACTTGGAAATGTAGCAAAGGTAAAAAGCAAGGGATTCTTGTACTGGGTTGGGATGGGAAGACCACCTGTGAGGATGCAGTTTTGAAGGAGTTTTTTTTTTTCTATGGGGGAGTGGTTGGGAGGGGGGCAGTGTCTGAGTCACCAAATCAACATGACAAGGGAATCTCTTCCCGTAGAAGGTGGGAGATTTGAGGAAGAGAAAAGGCAGTTAGATTCAGCATGCTAGTGGTGTGCCCTCCAGAGCTATCATGGAGGAGGGGTGGGGCGCAGGTTGGGGCTAAGCCCCATGTTGGTGTGAGGCAGGGTGGAGGTAAAGAAAGCCTGAGAGATGAGGACCCCAGCCTGAGGGCCCTGCAGGTGTGAGGTACAGCCAGGTAGGCATGCTTGGCCCCACCTCCCATGTCACTTAGGGTTCTGATTAAAGGAACTGCCCCATGAACTGGCCAGAAGGGGGAACAGTCATTCACAGCCTAAGAGGCATTAGGGTCACGTGGTTGTTCTTCTTACAAGGAATCTGTTTTCAGTTGTTTTCAGTCTTAAGTCAACAGTATTTGTCTCCTTGTGATAAAAGAGACATTGGTTACAGAAAAAAGAAAGTCAGGTCCTGCAAGTCAGCCATGTGCTCTCCACAGACCCTCAAGAGTGTTTCAGCTGTGGTCTCCTGAGGACCGATATCCGGAAGAACACTAGGCCAATCAATGTGCCCACTCCTTGCTTACCAAAAGGGTTCGGCATCTGTCAGCCCTCAAAATCCATGTAAAGACCACTCGCTCAGGGTCTATGGGACAAAGGCAAAGGTCACGTGCAGTCACATGTGTGCAGTGTACATGCATACATGTGTACAGAGACCACAAGAGTACTCGTGTGTGTGTGTCCAGGGTTCTCTGCACACTCAAGCTCACAAGCACCAAAGCGGAACTTCTTCAGTCAAGTCCAAAGCTGCCAGTCCAGAAATGTCACATCCAGTTTAGGGGTGGATCTGATGTCCCTGAGTGTATGTGGTGAACCTGAATTTGCTTGGGTTTCCTCATACTCATTCAGGAGTGTCAGTGGCCCTGCACACGCCGTGGGAGACCATTGCACCTGGCCCAGCTCTACCCATTCCTGACAAGAACGAAGCCAGTGTTTTGTTTCCACCGTCACCTTGGATGAGCCCTAGTGCTTCCCCTCCTTGTCCCAAAAGAAAAATAAGAGCCCAGTGCAAGATAGAAAGGTAGGACGCAGAAAGAAATTGCCATTAAAGGTCGTAAAAGATAAGGCTTTCCCTTCTCCCATGGTCTCTGTAGACTTGTTAGAGTAGTTTTGACTTGCTGTTCAATGCCACGCTAAATAAAAATGAAAATTCTTAATGACTAGCTTGAATTTTAGCATCCATCATTACACTACGTGACACCAGTTTTAAATGCAAATATTTGAGCATGTAACTGATTCATAGAATCAAGGAAATCGCACAACTCATGTCTCCCAGGCCATACACGTGTAAGGATTCATTCACACCAGAACAAAACCAGCTCAACTGTGTAGGTCCAATCGCACTCCGTTGTCACTCCCTCCCTTCTGCTTGCTGTTGCATGGGGAAAGACTGAAAGAAAGAGGAAGTATGGGAGCCTCTGCCTTTGCCTTTCCTTCTACATCATCATTCCCAGCCTGCCACAGGTGGACGACAAACATGGAGGACATGAGGAGGTGGTCATGGGCTAGGGTTTGTTGGTTAACGCCCCATCACCTTTCAGCCAACAGAAAGCAAGACCTCTTGGCACTGCAGTGTCCCCACTTCCTCAATCATAGACTCATAATTTGCTTGGCTTGTGTCTCCCTGAGCCCCACTGTTGCTCTGTACCGGGACAGCAAAGAAAAGTGGACACACCCTGCGTATCTTCTTCATTGTCTCATTGATGCCACTTACACAACACAAGTTCAAAGGTAAGGCTATTAAGAACTTGAAGGTCATGGTAGTAGATTCTTAAAGCAAGTACACAGCCCTTCTGACCCCAGAGCCCTGTGAAATGACCACACATGTCATGTGCTTATGAAGCTGGCCGGGGCAGGAAGAGGTGAGAAATGACAATGATTCCAGACTGAGAAGCCTATATCACTCATTGCCTTCTGTCAAGTGAGTAACTCCAGTATGCATCAGACAGCTTTAGCATCCCCTGTTTTGGTCCCCTGGGGATCTCTTCATCTTTGACCAAGGCCTAATCAGAAAAATTCTCCACTTTTGAGGGTGTCGTGGCTTCGAAGGGTGAATTCATCTGCTGATCTTTTCTGGGTCCATTGATGCCTTGGATCAGAGCCCAGGTCTTGGAAATGAAGCATCCACTCCAACCCATCCATTTCCAGCTGGATTCCGTTACCAGACACCCTGTCCGACCTCTACCCAGGTTTTATCTATTCGTGTAACTCAGCTTGCTTCATGAATGCTGTGCTACTGCTTTATTCCCTACTTACTATGATTTGCTTCACCGCTGCTCTGATGTCTGTCTGGATCACCTATTCCAGGATGACAAGTTCTCAAAAGTTACTTTGGTATGAAACTCAATTGATGTTGAAGTCTACAGTGTAGAGACTAAGGCTCAAGGAGTCACAGGGAAGTCAGGCCTACCTTTCTGATGAACCCCAGTAAGAAAGGCAGTTTTCATTCCTACTCACCTTTCTGCTCTTTATCCTCAAAGGAACAAAGCTAGAGATACGAGGCTGACAACAGTGGAAGAAAGATATTGTCAAAAATGAATCTAACCTGGAGAATGAAAATGTTATTGACCCTTCAGCATCGGTTCAGGGACTTTGAGAGTGGCATTTTCAGCCTTAATCTAGCTTTCCTTTTTTTGACTGGCCCTTTGGGTGATAGCATCACCCTTTTGTGAAATATTTAGCCCAGCTATGCTACAGAGAATCCTTAGGAAAAAAGTGAAGAGGGAATTACTCTTGTTTGTTCTTTTTTATAAACTTTATTAGACTTGGAGGCGGCTGCAGCAGCAGTCCAGCTTGTGGACCAGAAGACCAATCATTATTATTGACTGTTTACGAATGAGCCTAGCAGAGTGTTTGACACACAGTGGGTGGCTCATGATATCTGACTCCGAGTATGTCTCATTACTGTGGCAATGTGTGAGAGTGAAAAAGCCACAGATTGGCATCAAACTACAGAGGTGTAAGACGCAAAGGATGGATGCATGGTCTTGGGCAAATGATCTAGCTTCTTTGTGCTACTTTTTCCACCTGAACAATGGGAGTATTAATATTACAATATGTATCCGTAGGATTATTTTGAGAATGAAATGAGATGGCTTATGTGAAAGCACTCTACAGTGCCCTACATATATATGTATGTTTGCATATATATGTGCACCCAAGCAGATATTAGAATTCCTTTGGCTCTTACCTACTTCTATTTCCCATTTCACTCAGCAGAGATAGACAAAGATCTCTCTCAGGGCAGACAGTGTCCTGAGCAAAGCACAGTGGTGTCTAGTTCAAACTGACTTTGGTTCAAATCTTCACTTCTGTACCGGGTTGCTTGTGTGACTTTCGATAAGTTATGTAAGCTCTTTAAGACTTTCTTTCTTGGCACTGAAAACGGATACCTATCTCAAAGTGTTATTGTAGTGATGATTTGTTGACTTACACATAACTTGGCCCAGCTTCTGGCACATACCAAGTGTCGAATATATCATTTTTATTGTCATTGTTACTTTAGTTATTATGCTTCTTGCCATTGGTGGACTCCAGAAAGCATCAGAAAATTGATTTGAGAACATCTTCTCAAGAGGCATGTTATAGGGTAGCATTTCCACCATAGGCCTTTCTTACCTATGTAGACTTTTCTTGCTCTGAAGTTAGCGAGGTATCCTTCGGCCTTTCCGCTGCAACAGAGATGCTTCTTGGGAAATCTCGGGAAAGTCTGTTCTCTAGATTCTCTACTGGAAGTCAAAGGAATTGCTCACCATCGACCTTACCAAGCAGGGCATGGGTGGGAGCAACTTTCCTGGAGTTTTCACCTCAACTCAAAGTCTATTTGCCCTTTGGTTCCACTAGTTACCCACCCTGAAAGAGAAGACATCCAGGTGTAAGGAGAGAAGAACTCAGTAAATGCTTCACACAGGTATAGACCTCATGCATGTAGGTATGTAAAATTCATCAGTATTTGAGTCATAGGAGCCTAGAGGTGGAACATACCTCTTCCCTCCTGGCAGCAGCCATTTCAAGCCCTCCTTGGACTTCACGAGAGACCCTTGTAGATTCCTTGGAGACGGTGTGGCCATTTACCTCTGGTTTTCAGTTCTTGAGTTTCAACAACTGCATTCTCTCATGGGGAATGAAAAAAGCAATCCCTTATCTGGCCTCTGTGGCTTCATTAAAATTGGTAACTCAACAAAAATTCGTGGAGTATGTGGATACTATATACTAGGCTCTGTGCATCCAGCTTAACTCTGTAATGTTCATAGTCCTGAAGGTGAAAGAGGCCACTTACAATCCATAGCATTCTTTTGGAGAGACTCTTACCAACCCTGGGATCTCATGTACTTATAAAGGCCAATAAGCGACCTCCAAGCCACTAGCATGGGCTTTGAGATTGAATCCAGGACATGTAACTGAACCACGTTCCCAGCCTGCCTTTGTTTTGTTTCGCTGGTTTTTGTTTGTTTGTTTGTTTTGAAGTAAGTTCTCACTAAGTTTGTGCTGGTCTCAAACTTGAGATCCTCCTCCCTTATACTGCCATCCAAGTTGGAAATACAAGCGTGGACCACTTACCATGGCACTTACCATGCCTGGCTGTCAGCTTCTTCCTTTTTATTCCAAACTTATCTGTCCTGTCTTCTTTGTTCCCTTCCATGAAGAACCCTCACAGCTGACATTGTGAGAGTGTGCTAATTGGTGTGGAGGTACCATTTGGGAAGGGAAAACAAGCTCCAGTCACTAAGACCCAGGGACTCAGCCCTGGAGATCCTGAGTAGGACTGGGGGATGTTTAATAGTAGTCCATCCTAATGGAAGCCCATGGGTTCATTACATTAGGAGGAATGGTTCTCAGAGCTATAGTATTTATCCAGACCACCACATTTTGCGAATTGAGAAGCACAGAGCCAGAGAAGACCTGCTCTTCAAGGAGTAGCCCAACTAAGACTCAGTCTGGGCAAGACTTGGGACCCGAATATACTACAAGGATTCTATGCTGTACTTGTTTTTCTATACTGTGTTTGCTCAGGTTTGGGAAAAAAAATAGTTCAAGGAAAGGACATACAGAATAAGAGATCAAAATGCCACTGTCTTTTTATCAAACTTTCTCTAGTCACCTCCACCAAATCAAGAAGGTTTCTCCTGGTCTATGTTCATTTCCTGCCTTATAAGATGTCATATTTTAAAAATCTTAAGCACCGGGTTCTTGCAAGTTGCAGCATGATGAAGACTGATCTTGGCTGAGGGCTTGATGCCTTCCTGTCAGAGCCTGGATGTAGAAAAGACCACAGATCCCATCAGAATGAATCCATCATATGCAGGAGCCCGAGATCCTATCAAAACATCTGTCATTCTCCTGAGCTACAATCCAGGCCAACGCTGGTGACTGATTTGTAACCCAACATGCAGTTTCAAATCAACCTGTATATTTGCTAATACTTGTGACCTAGAGCAGCAACCAGTGTTTTAGTTATTCTATGAATGAAAACATTTGGTGCTAGCTGGACGCAGTCACTTTCTCCTTAAAACCAGTACCTTGGGAAGCTGAGGCAGGAAGAAAGCAAATTCGAGCCCAGCCTGGGTAACTTGTTGACTTAGTAAAAAAAATTATCTTAAAATATGAAAATGGCTGGAAGTGTAGCTCAGTTTAAAGGCCCTGGACTCAGGCACTAGTACTGCAAAAAAAGGAAAAAAATATGTGCCCATTTCAGCAACACAATAAGTAAGATTACAATGGTGTTTGCACATGTATGATATGGAAATCCAAATTTTAAAAAAGCCACCACTTGGTGCCAACCCTAGATCTGAGGAAATGAGAAGGCAGGCCAGGATGGGCCTGAGTTTGAGCCCTTAGTCCTCTCTTCTTCCTAGTCAGTGGTACTATGACCCATCCAGGAAGTCTTGCCTTCCTTCTTCCCTTCCATGTTATTAAAAGCCAACTGTCTTCCTGGACAGCTCCATACTGGAAGTGGAGCATGGGAAGCAGCAGCCAGGCTCATCAGAGGAGTGTCGTCTGTGGTTAGGGACAGGTGCTTCAGCATTCTCTCGCTGGTCTAAGTCTCTAACAAAGGAGTTGCTGCTGACCCTCAGTCAGAAGTGCAATGTCACAAGTGAGAACAAGGTCAAAAATCTAGCTGTATCACTGCTGGTACAACCCATTACCTACTCTCGTCTTGTTCTTCGTAGTAGTTCCCAAAGGGAGCTTTTTCCTCGTATGGCAGAGAAGATTCTCTTGTTGAACTAGGCTGCAGTTGTCATTTTCCCAGCTCCTTTCCAAGTTATGAAAATCCAGTGGACTTTCCAAAAACATAGCGAGTCCGTGTTGCTCTGTGTGCCTCATCTGTGCATCTCAGAGACTACGTTAGAGAGGAAAGAGGAAGGAAAAGCCTTCATCTTGATGGAGACTCTTTCCTTCTGAAAAAAAGCCACACTCACCCTGCAAAAATGAGCCAATGGAATGAGAAGGGGCATGTGGTGTTTCTGTAGGTCCTGATTGTGCCTCTACAAGTCGTATCTCACTGCACAGGTTTTTCAGATCTTCGGAAACCTCTCGCAATTTGGAAGGGAATTCAACCAGTGTCTCTGTCCTAGAGAACCCAGCCAGGGCCCAAAGCGGGGCTTCTCCATGATTCAGAGTACCAGTCACTACATATAACAACTATTTAACTAGGCAGGTCATTGAACCTCTCCACACCTCAACTTTGCAACTTGAAAGTGAGCATTGTCACAGGAACCGTTTCACTGAGTTTTCATGGAGACTGAATGAGCAGTGTACACATGCCTTCTAGCACACTACCTGATGGCAGTAAACGCTCAGTAGCTACCACTAGTCTTGATGTATAGAAATGGGAGAGGAGCTCTCATAGAATGCTTTTAGCTTCCAGAGACAGCAAGTCTTTGCCCTCTTCTGGGCTCCTTCTGAGCTATGTGTCATCTTGTAAATAGGTGAGGTACAGGCTCTCTTGAGTCCCCCAAGAGAAATGAGGCCACTGCTAATCAAAATCAAGGCAAATGTTAATTGTAAGAAAGACCAAAAAAATCTCTCCTCATCTCTTAATACTGCATTGATTAACTGGAAGCCAGAAAATATAAGGGTTGTAGCCCACTAGATCAGCCATGTTGCTGACCTGAGGAATTTGAGCAGGGGAAGAACTATGGAAAGCCTCAGTGAAGTCCTTCTTAATGGCTTTGGGCAGCCATTTTGGATCTATTGTCAGAGGGGATCCATGCCCGACTTTTAAGGGCTTCTGAGGTGAGAGCTCAAAAGGACTATTTACTTCACCCAGCTGCGAGTAGAGACACTTTGATATAGGTCATTCTCAGAAAGGATGGATTTTAGGACATGATGCCTTTACAACAAGCATACAATGAAGCGTTTTTGTGATTGGGAATTTAGATGAGGATGATTTGAAAGCTAGAAGATACTCAAAGTTTCAAGGTTCATTTCAAGGGACATTCCAGGTGTCAGCCCCAGATCTCTTGGGATGTGCCCCCCAGCAACAAGCCTTTGTATTCCAAGTTGGACATGGAGCCTCTAAGTTGAGTTTCAGGATGTCTGTAAAGTTCAAAAATCCATGAATTGTCTGAAAGGAAGACTGGCTCTAGGTCCTTTGGTAAGGGCTCCAGTTTTCTTTAAGTAACATATTTCTGGTGGAGAAAAAGCCTATGGCCTTCTGAACGGATTGGTTTCACAGAGTTGAAGGAAAAAATGGACCAGAGAACAGAGTAACTCCGGAGCTCCCTCTACTGGTGCTTTGATAGAAATTTCTTAATGATCAAGATCTTGCCCTTGGGTATTAATTTGAAGCCTGTGAACATACCCGTTTGGGTACCTTGAAGCAAAGATAGAGTTTCAGGAGGCACTTTCAGGAGGCACTGGGAAGGCCAAACCTTTAGGACTAGTTTCTGATGCCCCTTCTTAATTTTCTCTAGTGCTTATTGGGTGCCAACATGGTGCTAAGCATTATTTTAAGTAATGCTCACCCAAAGCCCCCTCTGGCAGTGTTTTTACCAATGAGGCAGATGAGACCAGAAGAGCCTGAATAAGTTCCTGGCATCACCAGAGAAGAAGAGGCCCCCTAAGTGGCCCTCAGTGCTCTAGAATCTTCCTGAACAAGAACTCAGAGAAGCAAGAACCAAGGGACTGTGACACAGGAAGGGGGTCTTGTCCCAGCACCTAATAGAAATAGGCTGTACAGGCTCCAAGATTGTTTCACAAACTTCCTGGGTCCCAGAGCATTTTGACCCTTTTTAAAAAACCATCCCAGTGTATTACTTGGCAGCGCTTGCTCAGTGGACACCCACGCTATGGCCTACAGGTTGAAGAAAGCAGGGTCACCACCGAAGTGACCAAGAAAAATTTTCACTGCAGACATGATGTCTTTTTAAATTTCTGGAATATGGTCAGGCCTTATTTTGCAAAGACAACATCCTGTGGTGTGGTGTGACTTGGTTCAGGTTTTGGCTAGGGATAAATGGCCATATTAAGACCAGAATTGTCACTTTTGGCTTAAGTTCTGACTTTCTGTTTGGTGGTGATTGGAATTGAGGTCTGAGTTGGGCTTTTTATTTATCTACTTTGAGACAAGATCTTGCTCTGTAGTTTAGTCTGGTCCTGAATTTATTATGTAGCCCAGGCTAGCCTTGGACTCAGCAATCCTCCTGCATCAGCCTCCTGAGTGCTGGGATTGCTGGTGTGCGTCACCACGCCCAGCTTTATGTGGTGCTGGGGAATCGAACCAGGGTCTTACACTTGCTATGTAAGCACTTTAACTGCTGTGCCATTTCTCCAGCCCCTGGGTGTTTTAGTTATAGAGAGTAAAGATTGTGACATCACAACTTCCTTGTTTGGCTTACAGAATCTTCCCTGGGTCGCCCCTTCCCTCTCTTTTGGGTTGTTTCATAAATAAGCACGCTTGACATTGAGCCTTTGGGAATTAGAAGTTAGACAAGCCACTTGTTTTTTTAAGCTTACTCTCCTAACCAGCCCACATTTTGGAGTTATTACATCCATGGGAGAATACCAAATCGTACTTCATCTCTCCTGTATCACGGGAAGATGTAAATTTTTCAGTTCACCCAGGAGACCCTCAAAGCAATGCCACCATGGTTCCTTCTGGGGATTCAAGGCATGGGTAAGTAATAGGTTCTCATTCAGGTTTTCAGTGGTCTCCAATGTAGCAATCTACACAACTGGACAATGAATATTACCCAGCTCCCCGCCCCCAACTCTGAACCTGTGATAGGCTAACCCCACTAACACCCTTGTAATCCATGATGTCATAATGGAATCAAAATGACACATGCTAATTGTAACCCAGAATTAACAAGAAGAGGCTTTTGTAGTGCCTTTGTAGTGGTTGGTTGGTTGTCATTGGGTGAAAACATGGTATAATTGCTTGTGCCTTCAGCTGCCGGTGGGAGTGGCAGTTTCTGGTTTGATTTGTTAATACCTCAAACTCCGCCTTAGTCCAGACTCACCAAGTGGGAGTGAACTCAGGTTGGGTCACCTGCTGATCAGGCTGACCACCCCTTGGTAACGCTGTCACTTTGAGCACCTGCTCCTCATGTCCTTTGCATTCCCAGCAAGGGCAAAAGCGATACCACTCAAGAAGGGGAGGGAATGCCTGGGTCTGAGCCCTCACAGGGGACTGGGGCGATGGGATGTGGACTGCTGACACAGTGTTCCTTTCCTCTTGCTTGTTGTAGGAGCGCCAGCGACCAAGAGGAGACCAGATGAGTTTCCCAAGCAGTCCGCACACATGCAGGCCACATGCCGTCCTTTGCCTCCTGCTTTCTGCAATGTTGCTGCTCACCTCCATCTTCCTATTAACCCTTGCTGTGGCAATCCCTTCCTGAGCACTACCTCCCCCCATGCCCTGCCCACTCAGTGCTTTCTGTCAAGTGCCCCTGCCCTGAGAAGTGGCTTGAGTCCCTGTCTGGCAGAGCCTCCCCTTGAGTGAGTCACACCCAGATGACCTCTTTTTCTTCTCTGTGCCTCATGCCACAGTCAGCCCCTGGCCAGGTAGACCATAGCAAATCCCGCTTCTTCCAAGATGAAGCCCCAAGACACTCTTCCAAAGCAGTCACACTCAGTGAAGGGAGACAAGGTATATCAGAGTGTGATGTCATTGAAACCAGATGGAAAGACCAGAAATCCCTTAATCCCAGCCAGAGAGAGCGAAAGAGCTTACTCATGACCGTTGGGACTGATTAAGAAGGTGGGGGTAGAGAGGAAGAGAGAAAGAGCCTCAGAATGGGACTGCCCCTGAATACGGGATGGAAGGCTAGATTTCTGTTTCTCCAATTAAATTTGCATTTCATGCTACCACATGGCAATAGCTTCACTCTAGGCGCTTCATCTGGGGCCCAAGTCTTTCTACACGGGTCCTGAGCCACGCAGGCTCCTGGATGGATGGTGAGGTAAGTGACATCAGTCAACACTGAATTGGCAATTTGTAGTGATCTCAGAAACCCAGTGCTGACTTGTGGGTCCCCACTGACATGAGAGCCCTGCGGGGATCCCCCAGCCCAGTGATACACTTTAGTTCCAGCCACGCAGAGTTAATCTAGACCTCTACAAAACGAAACAGACTAAATCAGAATGGGTGAGACTGTAGTACCATCTCTTTAAAAAAATCCACTATGAAGAGTAAGTATAGCTTTTTGAAAATCCACTCTATCTAGAAAGTATATCTCTCCCCTTTTCTTTCTACCTTTAGAGGTCAACTAGAACTGATGGAAGACACTGGGTTTCCACAGCCAAGCTGAAGGCTCTGTTTTCTTGTGGCAGAATTTGAAGCCAATTCATTATTTAACTAATAGCCTTGCCAAGAAGCACACACAAAAAAAGAAAAGACCAATATGGCAGCTATGTTGTTTGATCCTTCCAGTCAGCTTTATAGCCTCTACATGTTGACTTAAGAATTACAGTAATGGCATCCCCATATTTTACGTTTGACCTATCAAACACAGTGATCCTGGCTTAGTGGACTGGCAGTTAATTGTAAGGCTGCTTTCATAGTGGATGGAGCAGGGCTTGATGTCCCAGCACTCTGGGAAGCTGAGACAGGAGAGTTACATGTTTGAGCCAAGCCTGGGTAACTTAGAAACTTAGTGAGAGCCTGTCTCAAAATAAAATAAAATTTAAAATGAGCTGGAGATGTGGCTTAGTGTGAAAATTCTGGATTAGATCTCCAGTATGATACAAAAATAAATAGTGAATAGATCTAAAGTTCTGTTGATTCAAACCCATAAGATCCTTACAAATCTGTGATTGAGCTGTCTGCATTCTGAATTCAGATGAGGTAGACCACTGTCTGCCAAGCTCAAGAATGTAGGTGTCTATAAACACTCTCTCTTTGTCCCTTCTCCCCATGGCCCGTATTTTTCAAGCTCTGAAACCTTGCTATTTAACCTTTGCTCAGCTAAAGGATGCTGGCTTCCTGAGCACCACCCCTTCAGCTTGTGCCCTGCCATGTGCTTGCTCCCGCTTCCCTGTCTTTGCTTAGACCCTGACTCTAGTTGTTCCTGGGTGACTATGTGGCATGTGTCTCACATTAGCAAAGCGTGGGAACACTGACTACCTGGTTCTCCAAGGTGTCCACGGTGCAGCTAGTATGGCTTCAGGAGAGGAGGGGGCCACTTGAAAGAGCTTTCTCCTTGACCATGAAAGTTGTGTCAAGAGCAAATATCGTCTTAACTGTTCTGCACTTGAATAATGTAACCAATGTAACTACTTTCATATGAATAGAGACTTAAGACTTTCAAATGCTGATGGCAACCAAAAGGGGGGTGTGGTCGGGGGGGATGACTGGGGAAGTAGAATTTTAATCATTTCCTTCCAGCATCCAAAACCCTCCAAATATGCTGGCTCCTAAGAAGCATTTCCCAAGGCTGAATGCTCCTGTTGATCAGGGTGAGTGTTGAAAACATGTATTAACAGGGGAAGGGGACCGGAGTAGCTGTATTATGTGTGCTGTTGCTTGTCTCCCCCCACTGGGCTAATGGCTCCGTCTTTAAATGGCTAGGATGGCAATTTCTAAAGATGTGAGGGAGAGGGTTGGAGGAACAGCTCCGCGGTTAGAGCGCTTGCCTAGCAAGTGCGGTGTCAAGTGCTAAGTACCCAAGTTTGATTCCCCAGCACCACATAAGCCAGGCATGGTGGCGCATGCCTGCAATCCCAGCACTCAGGACGCTGAGACAGAAGGATTGCTGGGAGTCCAAGGCCAGCCTGGGCTCCATAGTGAGTTCAGGACCAGCCTGGGCTGCAGAGTGAGACCCTGCCTCAAACAAACAAAAAGATGTTAGGGGGAGCTAGGTGACTCCTAACTCAGCATGTGGGCTTGCTGCTGTCACTTCCAGGTAGCTTCCTTGGGATACTGTTCCTGGCTTTTCTCTGGTGTCTGTCACTCAAAGGACTTGTTCTTCAGTTGGGGTAGAGATGAGCAAGATTGGGCAGCCTGTATGGATGGAAAGCTCAATGCATTTCCACTTCCTACCGGCTGGTTTCAAACACATCCTTTGAGTAATGTTGAAACTGACCCAGCTGGGGTCTTCTTTGGAATAGTACAGAAGGGTCACTTTGCATAGTCAGGCATTCTTGGAGGTGTGGGGGAAGTGAGGTGGTATCTGTTAGCTAAAGATCTCTTTAGTCAGAACAAGTCAGTTTCGTTATTTAAGATATTGCTGAGAAAGTCCAAACACCTGCTACTCCAAACAATGGAGCCTAGAATTTGGATACTGAAGGTTGGAGAATGGAGTAGAGCAAACATGATGGGTGTTGGCGCCAGATAGACATGAACGTGAGCCGCTCCTTGGTTGTCTATCTCCACACTCCAAAGTGTTTGGATAAGTCATTACAGCTTTCTGGTCTCCATTCCCTTAGCTTCAAAGTAGGTATAATAATAACTTAGGTTTTGAGAGTGATTTCTATGCTGCACGCTCCTACAGGGTAGGTCCTGTTATTCTAATGGCAGCTATCTGATTGCCTTAAGGATTAAATCTATGTCAGAGTGCCCAGCACAGTGCCTGGTGTAGAGCTGGAGCTCAAACTTATTGATACCCTTTCCTTAGTGCAAAGTAGTTCTGCTATCCCCTCATGAGACACCACTTGGTGGAAGAGAAATCCCTTTGCTGGGCTTACTTCTGATAAAGTCCCAGGATGGAACTGGATTTATCAGGAGTATTGCTTCATCCAAACTCAGTACTTTACCTCCTCTCTCTCTCTCTCTGTGTGTGTGTGTGTGTGTGTGTGTGTGTGTGTTAGGAGACAATAGATACGGGGCAGGATATTTCTTGGCTTCACTGACCCCAAAAGAGAGGAGACTCATTTCTTTTGCAGAACCATGTGATGGTCAGCTGACCCCCCAGGCCCTCTGTGGGGAGTCCTTGGGGGCAACAAGCCCCTTTCATGCTTCAGATGCCCAGGGGAGGATTGCAAGTGCAGAAGGCAGCTTTCATCGTGGACAGGTTCCACTGTCCGAGTGTCTGTTAATTCCCTGAGCCTTTAGCTTGATAGGTTAGACAGGAATTGGGCTCCACAGGCCTTAGCAAAGGATGGTGGGACAGCTTGGGAAGCTAACAGCCCAGGCCCAGACATGCTCAAAGGACCTAGATGGGGAAATAGGGAAAATGGAGACGCTGTCCATGGAGGACTAACAAGTGTCTTGGTTAAGCTTCCTAGCCCTGCTGGCAGAACAAGGCAGACAGCGCCCTCTTCTGGGAGGGAAGAGCAGAGACCCTGAATCTGGCCAGTAGCCACTATTAGCCTCATATGATCTTGGCTACCTTGCCTAAATTCTCATGTACATAGCCCCAGCACATTTCTACTGTTTCTAGTTCTCTTGTTTAGGGTTTGCTGAAAACTTCCAAATCATAAATGAATGTGCCATGGTCTGAACTGCAGGCACAACTGCACCTAGCCACCATATATAGTGTAGAAAGCAGGCAACATTATGGCTTCTAAATTGCCTTTTCTCTGTGGAGTTTATGTAGTTCATATGGAAACTGTATAGTTTCTTCAAGTACACCCACATGCACGGGATTTACGCTCACCTGCATACTCAGTCTCATATCTAAAATCACACCCATTCTGTGCCTTTAAAAACATGCTTAGCCTGAGATTTTCATCCAAGAAGGCTTCCTTGGGATGCCACTGCCAGCATTTCCTGTCCTTCCGGTCACATCTGAAGACCCCGTGTGATAAGCTGTCTTAGCGCCTCCCTCCCATTGATGCTTCTCCTGACTGCACGCCTCCCACTGCAGCAACTTTCCCACATGCAAACATACATGCACTCACAGAGCTAAAAATAAACAGCCGCTGATGGGCTGCCAGAGGGTGTCCTCCATCCTGAGCAGGCGTCCTCTGCCTCTCATCTGCAGACACAGCGTAAGCCACGGACAGAAACTGAGAGTCCTGGCCAAGCTTCAGTTGAACCTGAAATCGCTAAGCCAAGTTCCAAAGGCCCTGAAGGCAGTCATCAGGGCTTGTCCTCTCTTGGGCCAGGTGCCCCAAATCCTGATGGCCACTGCTGGATAATTGCTTATTGGCATCTGGGAAAACCATTGTCTGGGGAAGCTGATAATTAAGGTTAAGAAAGGAGTCAGATAGTGCGTCCAGGCACGTCTGTGACAGGCTCCCTGTTACCCCAGGTTTCCCCCAACTCAGGGCAGAGGTCAGGCCAGATAGATCTGGAAGGCCGTGTGCATTTTGGGTTTGTGCGCCTGTCATCTTCCTCAGATCTTCCTCTCTGCAAGAATCCTTGCCACCTCCGTCACTTCATCAATCAATAAACCCCTTTGTCATGCTGAGGTGTGGCATTTCTTCCGCTGAACACCTCACATTCATACACACATCACACAACCTGAGACACACACACACACACACACACACACACAGACTTCTATCACCCACATGAAACAAGCGATGAATCGGTTTAAAAATAGCACTCATCCATTGAGCTCATTTTTTTCAGGGGTGTTATTTTAAGAAAGACAAGATCTGGTCTTTGACAGGGCAGAAGGGTGACCGTCACCTCTCCTGAGAAAGTCCTGATAATGTCGCTGGAGACCGCATTTTCAGTCTTTGTTAAATTTTCTCCGCCTCCTCCCATTGAATGAAAGTTGTTTATTCGCTAATACCCTGCTGCCATCTGGGTATTCGTAGAGGTGGGCTTCCTCCTCGGTGGCGGCCAAAGGAGAAACCAGCAGAAAGGGGCCATGGGGCCCTGACCTCCCCTTTCGGTGGTGATCCCACCGCCAGCCGCTCCTCTCCAGAGGCTGGTGGATTTGTGAATTGGCTCCCCTCCGCTTCCCCCACACGGGGGAGCCCCCAGACAGCTGCTGGCCATTTGCAAAAAGGCCGTGTGTGTGTGTGTGTGTGTGTGTGTGTGTGTGTGTGTGTGTGTGTGTTAATTGCAGGTTATCTGTCCGTGCTCTGGGAGTCTGTCGGTCTCCGTAACTCAGATGATCGTTCTCTGGGAAACTGTAGCTGGTTGATTCCGTGGGAGAACAAGCAGGATGCGTGGGCGCAGGGAACAGAAGAGAGAGAAGGAGGGAGAAAAAAGGAGCAGGAGAGGGAGCGCGCGCGGGAGCCCAGAATCTGCTATTTGCGTCACTCGAGGAGTCGGGGCTATCGGCCCGACAAGCACACAGAATTAATCCGAGTTACAGCCATCGCTGGCCCCGCTACAGTGGCCAGATGCTAGAGGGCGGGGAAGGACGCGCGCCCGAGCCTGGGCCCCGCCGAGGGTGCACTGGGTGGCCGGGGGCGTTTGAGGAAGGGGCTGTCCTGCCGGGCACGCCCCTCGAGGGCAACCTGGGCTGCCTGCCGCCGGCTCTGCAGCCGCCCAGCCCGAGCCCCGGGTGGCGCCCGACGCGGCCGCCTCGCCCGCTCAGTGGCTGCCCGAGCACAAGGCGCTGTCTCCGAGCAGAAGCCGCCTCTCGGCGAGCCAGACCCACCAGAGAGGAGAATCTGCACGTGACGTCAGTAGCTGCTGACTGACGCAGGCTGGCAGAGGAGACTCAAGGCGGCTGCTCCGGCGCCGTCTTCATGTCTTCCAACCCCCTCGTAGTGAATTACTAGAACGCAAAGCGCACACACGCGCGCGCACACACCCGGACACACACATGCAGCTTTCAAAATACACGTTTCCAAAGGCGGTGTGTCGCAAACACCACCCGATTTTGCACAGCGTGGGTGGGAAGCGTGGGAAGGGTACGGTTGGTTTCCCCCCGCTCCGTTGGGAATCTCCATCGCGGATAGCGCTAGGCTCTAGAGCTGTCCTGGGGAGCTCCGCCGGCTGGGGGCTCGGCAGCCCCCTTCCCCCAGCACGGAGGCATCTGGTCAATGGTGGCCGGCCGCTCTGAGAATACAACCGCTCCGCCGCCGGTGCTGGGGAGACGGCGCGGAGCTGGCAACAGGCGGAGGCAGAGGGGGGGAGCGGGAGGGAGGGAGAGTGCAAGAAACATTTGGGTGTTTCTTCTGCTTGAAGGCACCCTCTGCAGCGATGCGAGTGAGCCCGGTGATGCGGGGGAAAGTGGGGAGGGGGCGTCCAATGCACGGCGAATGTTTTGGACGCAACGTTCCAGCGAAATGCCTTTGTGTGTGGAGGGTTTTTTTTTTTTCCCGGTATTTGCTAAAAATAGCATCAGGGTTTGATCGTGTTCCAGAAATAGACCGAGGGCTGTGCTGGGATACAAACCCAGCGCGGGTGGAAGAAAACCTGGACCTCACCGCGCTCCCACCCCCACCTGTGTCTGGAAATTAATTGTTGGATTTTTCCTCTCTCCTCTCTCCATCCACTTTGTCTTCCCTCCCCTGTGTTTCTTTTTCTCTCTCTTAAGGAGTTCCCGCTCGGTAAGTAAGATCATGTCATGTGCATGCCGCAGACTGTAAGTATGAGCTGACGTTTACTTTCTGCATGCTCCGGGCTTTTCGTGTGGCTGCTTTTTTTTTTTTACCCCTTTTCTAAAGAGGAGTAGGAGATTGAGTAGGGGGTGAGGGGTGTGGCTGTGTGTATCCGTATGATGACTTGGGGCTGCATGCAAAGGAACCGACAGGGGGAATTCTTGCAGAGCTGGGAATCACCCTGACAAATCTCCGGGTCAATAGCGGCTGCAACTCCCGCTCTTCTCACGGGTCGGCGCTGTGGAGCTCGGCTCTCTCGCCTGCCCCCTCCCCTCCCCAGTTTCTCTGTCTCAAACGGTGGCTAGACGCGACTTAATGGACCATCTCTCGGCGAGATTAATGGAGACAATGCAAAATAGATCAAAATGCCGTGGGGAGGGGAGGTAAAGAAGGAGGGCGGAAATCCCTGTTTGTTTCACAAACCTCCCAGCTCGCTCCGGTTGGGATCGCCAGGACTAGGACCCCGGTTTGGGCTGGCCCGGGACTCGGTAGCTGTCCACGGGCAGAGGTGCTGAAAATTCCTCCGTCCTCAGCGGCTTGGGTTCCCGGCGCCAGGGGGCGGGGCCGGCGCCAGCTGCGGTTAGCCCCGCCCTGCTTGCGGGAGAAGGACGCGGGCACGAGGGGGTTAAGGATGTTCAAAGGGGATAGTCGTGACTTCGGTGAGAGCTTTGGGGAAAGGAGGGGTGAGTGGGAAGGAGAGAGGAAAAAAATTTAAAGGAGAGGGAGCGAAGCGTTAGATTCGAGGAGGAGCGAGGCCCAGCGCTCCAGGAACGGCCGGCCGGCGCGGCCCGCGGGCTCGCCCTGCAGAGGCTGGGCGCTCTCCGGGCCGCCGGGCTCGGGCTCAGCGGCTTCCCGCCAGTGGGTTTGAAAGATTTCTCCCTGCCGGTGGGAAGCTATAGGTTGCTTTATTCAGACCCCCGTCCCCTCCCACTCCACGCCAACCCCGTTCTGCAATTCTGGGGAGGTCTGGGACGGTGTGTGACACGGAGTTTTCCATGCTGTTCCCACTGCCCTCACATCCTAGTTAGAGGAGCCCGAGATGACTGGGTAGAAGCCGATGGCGCGACGCGCAGAGAATCCAGGCTTGGGAACACCACCGGGCGCCTGAAGGCCAGCTCCGAGGGAACTGGGGCGGGGGCGTCCTCCGAGTCGACACGCGTTGCTGGGAAGACCATCCAAGTCCCTGGGGGTGGTGGGTTCCATCCAAAGTGATGTTCAAGGCAATCAGCCTCAGACACTGGGTGAACCTGTAGCCGGACAGGTGAGGAGGGAGAAAGGTTAACCGGGGGAGGGGGGGTCACGCGCACACAAAGACATTCATGCTGATTAACTCCTCCGAGAGGGAAAATGAAATGAAAGTGCAGCCTCCAGCCGGCCCACAAGGGTGGGCTGGAGACGGAGGGGAAAAGGAGCCTCCTGCAGGGCTGCGGCAGGCTGTGCACACGGGGATGTTTTATATATAGTGTTAAAAAAAAAAAACCAGGAAGGAGGTAAGTATGGGGGGGGGGGGGTAATAGGGCCGGGTAGCTCCAGCGACCTGGCCACAGCCGGCTGTGAGGACCTGACCTCCGGGCAGGGTTGCAGCCCCAGGGGGTAAAAGGGTGACTCGAATTATCCCGAGGCAGGTCCCTCTCTGAGAAGGTTCCCTCGCGGACGCTTAGTGGCTGTCAACTGGTAATAGTAACGAAGCTGTTACTGATGAGAAAAGCGCAAACAAGGCGGCGACCCACACTCCCTCTTGACAATCCAGCCTCTCGGGCCCACCCCTCGGCCTCCCCGTCACTCCGTGGGGCCCACCCGTTCCCTCTCCCCAAGCCTCGCCCTGCTCAGCCCCACAAGTTCGCGAGTTGCGTGGTTGTGTTTACAAATCCTGCCAGATTTGCAAAGGAAATAGCGGGGGCTCGTTGGGGGGCTGTGGGGGCCTGGACCGCGACGAGGCACTTGGAACACGTGGAGCCTCACTGTGGGGGGTGTCCAGGAGTCCTGGAAGGGACGCAGGGACGCCCCTTGTCCTTCTTTCCCTCCACTGCCCCCCCAGTTGCTTGGCACAATGCACCAGTTCACCCCCCCCCCCCGAACTGGATCCTATTAAATAATTCAATGGCAGCGGTGTAATTTTGGTTGGAACCAGCACGGATTCCCAAGTCGTGACTGCAAAAAGTGAGTAATGCGCGCTGGCTGCGTCACGGCTCCAGTCACAGCTCATTCCGAACTGAGAAGGAATCGTGACTTCGCCAGGAGACGTCCCCTACCAGGGAGACTGGAGGGGGGACCAAGCCAGAGGGGGACACGGGGGTGGGGGGAAAAGACCCGGCCAATGAGAGCCGCTGCCGGCAGTGGGGGGGCATTTGAACTCCGCGGCCGGCCGCCTCGCCGTGCCCCGCGCCCCGAGCCCCGCCCGGCCGGCGCTGTCCTCGGCTCGCGTCCGCCGGCGCCCCGACGAGTCCTCAACAAGTTGGAGGAAGGCAGGAGCGCAGGGGTTAAGCTCGGGAAGCCGCAATTACCGAGATCGTGACCCTCCCACACAGTACAGTAACTTATATACTTACCTGGAAGAGCCCGCTTCGCCGCTGGGCGAACACCCGCGGGGGGCCGGGAGGGGCGGGAGGGCGCGGGCCGCCGGACCCAGGGCTCCTGGCGGCCGGCTGCGGTGCCGACGCGACCCGCGCGCCCCCGGGCTCCGGGACCCAGGTAAGGAGGAGGGACGGAGCGCGGGCCTCCCGGTGGTCCGCCAGCTTACTGAGGGGCTGGGCACAACTTTTTTTTTTTCCCCAGCCGCCCCGCGCGATGCCGGCGGCTGGCGGGCCGGCGAGCCCCTCTGGAGCGGAGGGTGTGTGCTCGCGTGTGCCGGTCGCCGAGCGAAGCCGGGGGACGCGGCGGAGGGGGTGGGTCGCGGCGCTGCGGGAGGGTGACGGAGGGGAGGAGGGGTGGGCCGACGGGGACGGGGAGACAGCGACTCCTTCGTGTAGACACAGATTTTTTTTTTTCCCGAGGATACCGGGCAAGGGCGTGTGTGTGCGCGCGCGCCCGCCCGCACGTCGATTCCAGGGTGACAGCAGCAACAACAAAAAATATAGAACTTTTCCCCCCAAAATTCTTTCAGTGTTGGCAGTATCCCACCCTTGGCTTGGGATGTTTTCCTCCGCTAGGGGACTGTACCACCTGGGAGGGGGACAGTCAGCGGTCCTTGTGCTCACACCCTTCCTGGGCGCTGGTGACGGGAGACCGGAGGACGGTGACAGAGGGTGGCGCTGCCCTGGGAAGAACGGGCACCCCTTCAAAGTTTGGATGGGAGAAGTGGGAGAGGGGCCTCCAGCCCAGCTGGGGGGCTCCCCTTCCCTCCCCCTCCCTCCCCCACCCCTCTCCCCCTCCCTTGGACCCGGAACCGCCCGTCCACGGTGGACTCGCGCCTTGGTGTTCCCTCCACATTCTGCAGAATGGGTAGGGAGTGGGGGTGGGGCGGAGCCAACGACCGGGCACCCGAGGCAAACGGGCCCTCGGACGCCCCGTTTCTGGACGGCTTTTTGGGAGGGTGCCGACGGATGAGCTTGTCACCCAACTTATTTTGGAGGGTGGGGAATGAGACCTTCTCACTTTCTAGAGATAGACCGGTCAGGCGAGCTCAGGTTTATTTCCTGTTCATCCTGCCTGACATTTTCCGTCTGGATCCTCTGGCTTCGGTCCCTTTGGGAGAGGTCACTCTCTCGAAGTCCTCTTTCCCCAATCTACGGCGCCACCTCCTACCTGAGCAGGAATGAAGGGTGGGGTCTTGGGCAGTCTTTTTTTTTTTCCAAGAACAATCTTTTAACGTGTTCCAGTCTGGGTTTTTGTTGAATAATTAGAAATGGAAATATTTTTTTCTCCCTCCCCCTTCTGAAAAAAAAAAAAGGGAAATGTGAGCTGTCTTCTGATTGGTGGGTGACGATTTTAGTCCCCACCAATCAGCGGGCAGCCCCGTCTGTATTTATTTAGTGCTCTGGGGGAGTTTTTCTCTTTACGCAGCGCCTGTAGTCGCGGCTGGAGCCTCTCTGCTGGGGGACTAGGAGGGATGAGGGGATGAGGGGGGAATCCGAACTGTACCTGTTCGGAGATGAGCGACCTTGCAGCCAGGGCTGGCGGAAGCCGATGGGAGAAGGGGGTGATAAGACTGGCAGGCTGGGCGGCACGGAGCGCCGGGCGACAGGAAAGGGGTGGAGGCTGGGCTCGGGATCCCCGCTTCCCCTCCGAGCGCCCCTTCCTCGCCCTGCGCACGCCTCTTCTTCCTCGGCTCTGCGGGGCTGAGTTGGGGGCTCGCGGACTGCCAGGAGAAATCGAGGGGCCGGTCGGGGGGCGCGCGGCGGGCGGGCGGCGCGCGCGGCGGGCGGCTGAGCCGCGCCGGGGAGCCCCAGCTTGTCGGGCTCCGGGGTTCGGAGACATCCAGGGCTGGCGGCGGCGGCGGCGGCGGACCGAAGAAGCCGGCAGACTCTGCCCTTCGCGAATCTTTTTGCGGTCTGGGCTTGCTGTACATAACTCAATAGCCGGAAGCCCTTACCCCAAAAAGCATTCGCGGAGGGCGCCCTCGTCGCGGAGACTGCGGCCACCAGCGACCGCCGAGGCCCGCACCTGCCCGAAGCGGCCCCGTCCGAGACTTCCCCGGCCCTTCCCCGGCTTCCTTGGGAGAATCGATCTTTTCCCTTCTGTCTTTTCCGCGCCCCCCGAGGCACCAGTCACCCGCTTCGCCTTCGCCCAGGTCCCCCGCCCCCAACTTTTCCCTCGACTTTGTATCACAGGGGGAATCAGAGCCGGGTGGGATGCGAGCGGTTTCGGAGAAGTAGGAAGAAGCTAAAAATGCAATAAAAGTTTACAGAAGTTGTATCGTCCCCCCAACCCCCCAGTAACCCCACCTACTCACTGTGCAAGTGAACACACACACAAACACACACACACGTAGGGCCAGGCCAGCACCTGGAATATGAATCAGTTTAGGACCTTTTAGGGTCGTTTTTCACCTTAATCATCAGACCCTGCGATATGAGGGTGGGGAAGCCCCGAGGGAGGGGCGGGAGGCCCTCGCCATCCTCCGGCCCGGCGCGGCTAGCCGAGGTAAATCCGGCAGCCCCAAAAAAGAGGGAAAACACCCCGGCACCGCCCGCTCCCGGGAGTCTTTCTCCCGCGCCGGCTTCCGCTCTATTTCGGGGCGTTTCACGGGTCTACCCCACCATCTCCTTTTCAAAACTAAGTAGCGCCGAAGGGGGTACAAGAGGCGCCCACGGGGGAACCCCCGCGGGGAAGGCGCTTCGGGGGGCCGCGGATATGAGCGACCCGGCAGCCCAGCGCCGTGGCGGCCTCCGGGGCGCCCGGTCCCGGGGCGGGAGCAGAGCCGCCGCCATGGGGGGAACCCGCGGGTCCCCCTCCTCTCGCGCCGCTCGCCGCGGCCGTGACCACTCGGGTTACAAGTGGCACGCGTCGGGCCTGCGCCACGCTCTGTGCCCCGCGCCCTTCGCCGGCTAGGGACACCGCCGGACGCCTTGCCCTCGGGGACGGGGCCGGAGGACGCAGGGACGCGCGGGAATGGCCACAGAAAGGGGCATCAGTAGAGGATGGGCCCAGGGGTGCCGAGATGCCGAGACTCGAGGGCTCCGAGGCTTCGCCTTCCTCGGAAGGGCCTGCATTTCCCCCGCACCCGACCGCCGCCTTCCAACACGCTAAATGTTCCCCGCCTGTCCCCTCGGGCTCGGTGGACACCGGCCCCAGTCCTCTTCGCAGTCGGGGGAAGGTTCGGGGGTAGGAGAGTGCTGGACAGAGGCACCCGTGCCCGCTCCGCCTCGCAGAAGGCGCCCAGGCGAGGACTCCCAGCCCCAGGGGCAAAGCTGAGCCCCCTCCCCAGATAAAGGAGGCTTGTCCCCCGCGAATGCATTTTCTGGGAGAGGAAGAGGTCCCCTAAGACCCGCGCCGAAGACACAGCCGAAGCAAAAGCCCCGGGGGCTTTTCCTCCTGCCCCTCACCCGGGGCCGTCTGTGGAGCGATTGCTCGTGGAAGCAGAGGCAAAGGGAGCCCCGTCAGGCCCCAAACAGCCGCCCCCTCGTGCCCCTGCCACCCCTCTGGGGTCCTCAGCTTCGTGCACGCCCCCTCCCTTCTCCAGCCGGGAAACCCCGTGGGCCACCAGCAGCCAGAACGTTCCCCAGAGCCGGGACAGAGGTGACCTAGGAGAAGCGAGCTGTGCAGAACGGGCTTGAGCGGCCGGCGCAGGCTGCCCAGGGCTCCCGTGCGCCCCGGGCCTCCACTTCCCCAACCCGGGAGAGGTGGGGCTCGGGGTCCGGGCCCGGGAGCCCCCGGTGGCAGCGGCGTCGCGCGGCCGCGGAGCCGGCCCTCCCCTCGCCCGCCTCGCCGCGCCAGACAACTGTTGCTGCCCGGGCAGCCGCGGCGGCGGCGGCGGCGACTGCAGGGCGGCCGCGCCCGGGCCGGGCCGGGCTTGCTGAGGGGGGGGGGGGTCTGTCCTGCGGGTGGGGTCCCACAGAACGCCCCCTCCCCTTCTCCCTCAGTATAAAAAAATTGGTGGATTTCTGAAGCTTTTTGCGTCTTCCCGACTCTTCCTTAGGGCAGTTACGTGCGCTTGCAGCTAGTGGGGGCTGATCACCCCCTGGCTCCCTATTCTGCCTTGGCTGAGGAAGGTGGGCAAGGAAGGGGCGTCCCTCGACACCCTCAAACCGCTGACGCACACCCCTCTCGGAAAAAGCCACCTCACTCGCGAGCCAGGGACCTGATGGAAACTCCCAGGCACTGGGCCCTGACGGGTCGGGCGCCAACCTGGGAAGCCCCTGTAGGAGAGGGGGCGACGCCCCCCGAGACCCCTCCCCACCCTGATCTGCTTCTCCCTAGGGGGTGGGCAGTCCTGGGAAAGCTCTTGCAGAAATCTGGTTTCCCTGGCCTAGCCTCCTAGCTTAACTGCTATGTTAAAACCAAGATGAGTGATGACCTCTGGAGCCCCCGGGAGAGGGGACAAGGGCCACAGAGCACCCCCTTCCCCTCCGGGGGGCTCCAGGTCACCGGGCCCAGCGGGGAGTGGCAGGTGGCAGAACCAGGCTGGCAGTCTTTCGGGCCCTGTTTCTCAGGCCCACTTTGCCTGCGCCTCACGTGCCCCCCCCCACCCCCACACTTCTCCCTTTCCACTCTGGAAGCCTGGAGCCGGTTTCCTTCCCTTTTGTCTGGTGGTGCTGTCCCTTCTTCCTGTGGACCTTGTCACCTGTGGCCTTGCCTGTCAGGTCTGAGGCAAAGGTAGGGATTGATTTGAAGGTTCTAGGCAGACTTCTGCCAGTCTTGAATGAGAACCGCCCTCTCTGTGGTGGAGATCCTCTCACTGGAGGCCTGGCAGGCTTCGCTGAAAGGCACCCCAGCAACCCCGCCTGTAGTTCTGGTCCCAGATGCTCCCTTCTGCCCTTTCTGTGCCCTTCAAATGCCCTATGCTTAATTTTCTGAAGAAAAAAAGTCCCACCCTCAAGTCCCCCTGCTGTTTCCAGCCAGAAGAGTAACCCTGCCCATTCTTTCCCACTAAGGTGGTCAGCCTGTCCGGACACCCAGACACCTACCTACGTGGGGACCACCAAGGGGAGAGTCCTCAGAGGTCACAGAAGCCGGAGAGCCTGGACAGTGAGCTCAGCTACGCCAGGTGAGTGCAGAGAGACGAGAGCCCCTGGCCTCTTTGCCTGAGTGACCTCAAGGGGTTTCCCAGTGCTCTTCTAAGACACAGATAAGCCAGAAATTCAGCCATTTCCCTACATGGCTTAGCTCTTGACAAAGAGAATTTACCCACCTCAGAAGTTAAAAGGAAGGACACAGTTCTGAATGAGGTAGGTCTGCTCCGGGCCCTGTTCCCTAACCAGGCCTTGAGTGTCTGAAAGGTCCCTAAACCTAGTTCCATGAGGTTCAGCCTTACTCAGTGTGGGGCCCACTGTTTTTCCTCCCACTCCACTTCCTGGGTCTTCTCCAGCCTCCTGGAGGCCCAGGGGAAGGCATGGCTAAGGGACTGTTTACGGAGCTCAGATACCCCACCCCTGAGTTTCATCTACATAACTAGAATTCAGCATAGGATGGAGAGCAAAACTTTTGGGTTTTGTTTGGAAGGGTAAGACATTAAACTCTAAATATATTTCCTTTTCCTGTTAATCAGCAGCGTCTCTTACTACAGAGCTTTTGTTTGACTGCTTTTCTGAGCTTCAGAGTCATACTGTGATTCTTACTGGGGAATTCAGTTCAGAGCTTGGCAGAGAATTTTGAAACTCCAGGGTGGTTCGATTTGTGAGGAGAGGAGAAACCCTGCTACCTGGCGAACCTTTGAATGTCATATGAGCCAAGCGTAGAAAGCTGCCAGAAACCTTAGATGGAAACTCCAGGCCCGTGGCAGAGTAGAAGTTAATTCCACTGGAAGCCTTCCCTGCTTCAGACCATGACACAGACTTCTTTGCTATACTAATTCGGTGGTTATCACATGGACATTTTGACATTTTTCTAATCTGAGAGTAGAACTCAAATAATAAGTAAATGGTTGGGTCCTCTGTAGTTTCTATGCATAAGTCCAGGATGAGGTTGTGGGGCTGTTGGCTGTGCTTACCCTCTTTTGACCCTACCCCCTCCTTTTAGATGTTAAAGATCTGAAGTTTCCTGGATCTGGATCTGGCTTTGATCAATAGGGTTTTTTTTTTAATTTCAAGAGTTTAAAGTCTTCCCTCTCCTCCCTTCATAGATATGTCAGTTGCATTATTTAAAAAAATAACATTGGGGAGGGGTGAATTGTGATTTTCTGGGCTGAAGGGTAATCTCTTCTAATTAAAAAACAGGTTCTGAGCATATAAGTGATTTTAACGAGGTTATACAACTGAGGCTGTAACACCTGTTATCTATTGTCTACCTTAGGTTCTTTTTTATTTACTAAACATTTCCTATCATTACCCAAAACAGAGATAGTGCATAAACAAGGCCCCAGGTTAAAGAAGAGATTACAGAAAGTTTCTTCTTAGTGGTCAGTGTTCGGGGGTCGCTAGAAGGACAGGCTCTTAGCTCTCCTCTCTGATCTGGCCTAGACGTACGTACGTACGTACGTAGGGAACTCCTTGTTGCCTCGGGTTGCTGAGGAAGCCATCAGCACAAGAAACTGCTGTGTCATGGAGTCCCGTGCTTGTGCTTTCAAAACCTCTGCTGGCATGAAGCAGCTCCCCGAGGCCCCTCTCCCTCACGCCTCTCCTCTGGTGGCAATTTGATCAGCAACTTTTTCTCCTTCTGGGATTGATGGTGAGCTGTTAAGAAGGTAGGAAAGTCTGGTTTGAGTGCTTCCTTTAGGACTTCCTTTGTAGGCAGGTGCCGGCTGGATATCGGTTGGTGTCCTTGGTGGAATACTTGTGTGGCATGGATGAGACCCTGGGTTCAATCCTTAGCAGTAACAGAGCAAAACCAAAAAAGAACCCCAGGAGTTTCCTACCAAGGGCAGATCTGTGGGGTCCTTGGCACTCAAGTATGCTTTCCAGAATGCTGGTAGGAATAGCTAGGCTTTTTGCTACTTTTGTTGTCTGTTTTTGTTTTGTGGTAAGGAGGAATCCAGCCTAAGGCCTTCATACTGAGCTGTATCCTCAGCCCTTTTTGATTTTGAGACAGGGTCTTTCTAGGTCACCAGGTTGCTCAGGCTGCACTTGAACTTTCAATCCTACAGTCTCAGTCCCCCAGAGGGTTGGTCTGACACACGTGTGCTGACTGCCATGTCTGGCTTGCTTTTAAACTTCAGATTTACCAACGCTTCAGATGTACTGCAAACCCCAGCTCACACTTCACTGTTCCAGCTCTCCGTACTCTCAAAATGACAGCCCTTCAGATGCCATATTAGTCATTGCTCAGAACCTGGGACGAGGAGCCCTGCCGTGTGAGCTATCAACAAACAAGTTCGGGTTCCAGTAGCCTTTTCCATAGACTCTTTGGCTGTTTACTGCCCCCTGCCCCCATCCCACCCATTTTGGATGTGCACTTACTGATAACTCTTAACTAGGAAGTAAGATCTCCTTCTGTGCTTAACAAAGAGACAGATTGGGAGGAAGGAAAGTGAAATGGGGTAAAAAAAGGTACAAATAGGTTAAAAAGCAAAACAAGAGGAACTAGAAGTAGAACAAATGAGAAGAGCTAATTCCGCCCAGTTTTGACTACGTAGGTTTATGAAGTTGAAGAAGCAATCGTATCCCTTACGGGGCTCAGTTTTTCCGTGTATAAATGACGTGCTTTGGAGCTCAGACCCCTTCCACTCATGCATTTATTCAACAAATGTTGAATGTTTATTCAACAATTGTTTATGGAGTCCCTAATGCCGTGTTTCAGGTCTTATTCTAGGCATTGGACATGTAAATTATTCTCCCTTTGATAATCTGCTGAAAGCTATGACCTTCTTCCTAGCAAAAAGAAGAGAAAAAAAGAAATCATAAACATTTCATAAATAATTTAAGAAATTCATGGTATCCCTAGTCTCTGCAGACCCAAGTCAAAAAATTTTTAAAAAAAAAATCTAACCCAGGCCAATATTTTGCAATATTAAGATTTGAACTTAGAGTACATGATCAAATCTTGGCTTTTAATGATTTCTTTATTTTATACATATATATATGTATATATATGTGTATATATATATATATATATATATATACACACATATATATATATGTATTTTTTTCTCCTAGCAGCAAGGTTTCATTTTTTACTATGATTTCATTCTCCCCCTTTTTTGGGAGGACAAATATTTGGAACATGGTTAGTAATACCAATGGCTAGAATAAATGCTGACTCTTTAAGTCAGTAACGAAGAGATCAGGCAGACGTGGAATTGAGGACCCAAGCACATGAGCATTCTAAACATCAAATCCAGCCCAGAAAGGAAGATTTCCTGACAGACAGTCCATCATTTCAGGTTAAATGTTCTTGGCAAAGTTTGGTGGTAGAGGGAAGAGAAGTTTGGGTTAGAGTTCACATCAAACAATGTAAGATCTCCACACCAAAGCTCTTAGCAAGATGGGTTTCCTCTAGGGCTTTTGACCCCAGGTAAAATCACAGCCAAACAGGCCCAGGGTTCTTTAAGAAGACATGACCACGTCCATTTCTGGTCCTTTGGATTTGGTGGGCTGGTATCTTCCACGTCGCATTCTTTAAATGCTCCACATAGAAGTCCTAAAGGCTCAACATGGCAGAGGATAGGTTCATAGGCAAACATTTCCCCCCAGTTCTATGTCCCTCAGCTGTTTTGGATTTTTTTCTCACTTTCATTGCCTTCAGAATTCTTCCTTGCAATGATGAAAGCCTGGGCCACTTATCAAATGTAGTTTCTGGCATTAGGAATACAGATCCTGGTGCAAACTTTGAGGGGAATTGCATACGCTAATTCTCACATTGTTAGGTGAGCAGCCAGGGGAAGTCGCCTCTGGGGCCTGACCCTGAAAGAAAGGGATTCTATTTGAAAGGGCCAGATAAGAATCTGAAGATGGAAAAAGGGTGATGTGGATGAATTTCTACTTAATCAGCAAGGCAGCAGGTTGACACTGCTGGGGCTAAAGTGTAGGAAAATTCTTAGAAATACAAACAGGTCCTTCTTATTTTGTCAATTTTCTCATCCAGAAAATGGGGATAATAACACCTTTCATCATAACACTGTGGTGAGGTTTAAATACAGTTATACGTGTTAAGTATGTATTATCTAGTCCAAGCTCGATAAATGTTAGCTGCCATCATTATTATTATTACAGTTATTATTGTGTCTTTTTTTCCTGCTTGGCATCTATAGGGATGTTGTCTAACAAGACTTAGATCACAGAATCATAGGACTGAAGCTATTCCCCGAGTGGCAGATAAAAGATAATCTTTTCTGGAAGCATCTGTCCATTTGCTCCCCAGCCTGCCAGTGCCCAGGATTACCCAGATGTCAGCAAATCATAAGGGTTGATAGGAAAATCTTTTTTTTTCTACTTCACATGTGTCTATGCAAAGATTATCTAGTTTCATTCCCTCCCCCTTAATTCCTTGCTTTCATGGTCTTAAAAAAAAACATTGAGTTGAATCAAAATTGTTCTTGCAAATCTCTCTTTTTGCCTTTTTGTTTTCTTGCATTTTTTTGTTCAGGAGGAAAAGTCAGAGTCACTTAAGATTCTTGCTATTGATCAATGACTTTCAGCTTATATCCAATCCTCCATTTCCAGATTTTAGGCAATTTCTACCAAGGAAAGCATAAGGGAAAAATAGAAGGGCAAGAATCGGGAACATTCTACTGTCATAAATAGAGTTTCCTCTTTCTTTATTCTTCTTGTTTTTCTTCTTCCAGTTGCTCATTTCAGCGTCTTCTAAATCTTTTTTTTTTTTTTTGTCTCATCTTACGGTCCTCCTAACTCCTCAAATTTCATTCCTGTCTCTTATTCACTTAACTTACCCTAGTAGGGACTCCTTACTTCTTACCTGCAGACTTCAAGCTGTTACAGAAAAGTGTCTAATGGAACCTCTACATTTTGGGGATAGCATTAAAAAAAAAAAAAAAGAAGTGGTGGGCCAGGGCCACCAGCTGCACCAGCCTGTCAAGCACAGCTGAGGCCATCCCAGGGGAAAGAAGAGGGATTTTTGTTTTTATTTTTTCCTTTTCATTGAAATTGGAACATCCTTCATAGACTTTTCTATATTTTTTTCTACACATTTCTTTCTTTTTAGAAAGGTATTTATGGACAGAATTCAGGGATATGCCAGGCAGCCCGGGGAGTTGTCTTCCTGCTCTTCTTCGTGACCTCAAGGAGGGGGTTGAGGACATTCTAGTTGGAGGACACCGTAAACCCAACCTCATGAGCAATCGGCCCTGACGATCAGTGAGACCTGGGTTTTCTGCCAGGTGCTGCACTTACAGCTCTGAGCGAGTGAGTTCTCCGACTCGGTTTCCCTGCCGGTACAATGAGGATGTTGAAAGTATTTAGCTCCTAAGATTGGCCGGAGGATGAAGCGAGGCACCAGTAAACACACAGTCCAGAGCTTCAGTGTGCAGTAGGTATTCAATTGATATTAGCTGTTACTATTGTTAAGACAGATCCCTGCAGGCCTGGGTCTCAGACAGACTCCTGGAGTGATGAGAGGGGTTGAACTGGGAAGAAGGATGCAGAAAAGGGGAAGGTAAAACCTAGAAGTCCCGAGGAAGGAGAGGAGTCTGAGTCAAGGGGTCCCCAGGAAAATTTGGATCTTATCAGGATTTTTGCAGGCCTTGTGCACGGGCTGGGCACCAGGAGGGAGGTGAACGAATGGAGAAAACAAGGGATCTGACTCAGGGCTTCCTGCCCTCTTGACATAGAAGATTCTGATCCAGGAAATTGCCATGTAGACTCACTCCGTACCGAACCTTTAATTTTTCAACTGGTACATTGCTTATGTTAACCCTGTAAGGGAGCTGATTCCCAGGGAAAGCTCACCTTTTGGACCTAGGTTTTAGGTTTGTTTTTAAAAACTATACATATATAAGGAGAAAAATAATTTCACCATTTATTTCAGAGTGGAGTGCTTTTTTTTTTTTTAATTATGAGGAGTTGGGGTTGAGGATTTAGCTCAGTGATAGAGCTCCTGCCTAGCAAGAGCAAGGCCCTGGATTTGGTCCTCAGCACCACAAAATTTAAAAAAAGAATTAAGAGGACTCCTCTTCCCCTTTGCAGGAGTATAATAAGAGCGCTTGGGCCAGGGAGAGGAAAAAGAGGAAAAAACCTACCTGATGCAAGTGAGGACTTTCTGAATCAAGATGAAATTACCTGGCAAATCCTGTCATTCTCGCCTGATTAAAGATCACTAAGGAAATTGGCAGCCTGTAAATTAGTTTAGAAGGAAGGGATAGATTAGCTATAACCCTCCAAACTTTATCCTTTAAGTTCCTACCACCTCTGGACCTTAACACTATATTTAATGAAGTAATATTTAAATAGTACAGTGAACAGTTTTCAGCCAGTGAATTTCTTCATGCCTAATTTTTTTAAACTTAATATATGTAGGTAGTAGAGTACAGAAACTGTCACAGCAAACATTTCAAAAGAAAGGAAGCATTTTTTATTGGGAGTCTCTCAATAATGTTTACAAAACAAACATTTCAGGAAACATTTTAGGCTGTCATATGAATAGATGCTGAATCTAGTGTTTTTCTGTATTTACAGGGGTATAAAACCCTCCAAAGCAGAGCTATTTCCCTACCAAAGCTATCCCTTAGGAAGTTTGTACAGAAAAAAAAAATTAAAAAGCTGTCTAAGGTAGTTTTACATGAGAAAAATCTGCATTTAAATATGAGGCAGTCATGAAAGCCGTGGCTATCACCCCAAAGAAAAAACAAATGAAATTTTAAAATACAAATGCAAGCTTATTGCTTTTTTGAGAATTAGTTGTTAGCTTTTGAATTTAGTTTTTAATGGTGCTTCAGAATTCTGTGAGAAGGAAAAACCTTTTAAAAGAAGGGAAACCTTTTTAAAATGAATTATATAATTGGTTTTTTTTTTCATTTTATAATTCAAAATCTTGTTTCTCAGTGTGCTACCTCTCAGCTAATCTGAGACTGAAAATGAAATTTTGTGTTTCATTTTTGCATGTCTGTTTTCTGTATAGTTAACTTATACAACACAAAAGTTAATTTTTCTCAGAAAAGAACATCATTTAACTAAAGCTCAAATATCTAATATGTTATGTTTATGACTACAAAATATTAACTGTTCATATGACACAAGTAAAATAAAACTTTCCATAGAGAGTTATATGATAATTCATTAATATTCTTATTTGGGGGAAACATGCCACTTTCTACTATTTAAATTCATTCCTTATTTTGAAAATAAGATTTCTTTTTTAGTTAATCTGTGTTAGAAATACAGTTTTTGATAAAACATTTTTTCTAGACACAATTTTAAATAGAGAGCATATTTTATACTACCATAATTTTTTTAAAAAGCATCCTTTTGAAATAGGTTGATTTCATTCCTACTTTTCTTTCAATATCTCTTCATAGATTATAAAATTTATAGGCCATAACATAGCACATCAAAATGGTTGTTTTATTCATAACATTTAGATTTATAAAGGGATTATGTATGAAACTAAATAATGAGTACTTACTGCTTTCTCTTTTGGCAAAATTTTTCGTAATTTTTTTTAAAGACAAGCTGGCCTTATAATAAATTAAAATGATAGATTCTGACAGTTGCTTGAGGAATCACATTATGGAATTAATGAATTTTAGGGGAAAAAAATCCCAGAAATAATTATACAACTTAAACAACAAAATATCTTTAAAAAATAGAACAGCATAAAGACTCGGGTACCAGAATTGCTCCAATTTAATCCCCCCACCCCACACACACACATTTTGCGAATTTCCAGTTGTTTCTCTTTCCTTTGGCTGTGCTCACCCACCTGTTGTGTTTAACTGTGTCCTCTGCATTAGAGGGAAGACAGGTGCAAAGGGACAAAAGCGATGGAATTCTCAGGGCAATTGCTTCCCTTTTCTCACTGTCATTTTTCTGAGCAGAAAGTTACAATCTGGGGTACCACCTTTCCATACAAAAAGTATTTTTTTCATTCTTCCTGTTGGCTGTTGTTATGGATCTTATAGGGAAAATATGGCTTAAAGAGGTATTTTTTTTTAAAAAAAAAGGTAATAGTATGACAGGACAGAAAGCTGATACGTGTTAATTCCTTTTATTTTTAAGGAGGTAAACAGTTTTTTTTTATGTCATATACTCCTACAGGCTAATATACGTTTTAATATACTGAACCTACAGAAGTGAGGGCTGTGATCTCAGCAGATTTCCAATGTGTAGGGAGAAACAGGTCTCAAGCCAGGGTCAGGGAAGAAACAGGGAGTTTGTTCCCCCTTCTTTCACTCAGGGACTAAGGCAGAGTCCTGAAATCGATGCTCAGCTTTGGCTTCTGCGCTCATAGTTTTATGATAGGTTTCTGTGTGCATATGACACACACAGACACACGCGCGCACACAGCCACGAGTGAGCATGTGCGAAGATCCTCACCCATCTTCCTCACTGAGAAGGTTAAACCTCGCCGTTTATACCTGAAGATAACCTGGAGAGGGAACGCAGTCTTATGCGGCCTCAGGCTGACCTGTGTACCTGGGGCTGTGCACCCCCGGCAGGTGTCAGTCCCAATCAGAGTGGAGCCTTTGTGCCACAAAAATCAACTAAATATCAACACAGTAGGCTTTTTTGTGAAAGGATCTTACCCTCAAATAGGAGGCGAGCCTCGGGATCTCCCTCCTTCCTTAAACAGGCTGACGGCAAAACTGTGTCAATTTGGCTGATAATGCTAACTAGAAATATATTTAAATAAAATCCTAACCTTCAGAATATAAAGAAATCTCAACTGTCACCTTGGACTGATGCTATCTGGGATGGTCTCAGATCTGTGTCCTGTTTTTAGAATGGCTAATTTTCCAAATCCTGAGAAAAAGAGAAAGAAAACTGATTTTTATCTTTGTGAATTATTCTGAGACCCTTGGAAGGAAAACAGTTGGTAATAGAATTCTAACCATCCACATTCCTCCAACTATCATTATTAACTAGTTATTTTGTTATTAAAAGGTATTGCTCATGAGCAAAAAAAGAAAAAGTCTTTTAAAAAAATAAAATAGGAAAATTGGGCCATGGGAAAGTAAATTTAGAGGACTATTTGAGATTGATTTAAATGTATGGAATAAATATCACACAGAATTCTTTGCCACATGTGTTCTTGCAGAGACCCATGTTCATGAACCCAAATTTTATACACACATATTTTTAAATTGATGCATCAGGCTTCTTTAAAGTTTTACTGCTGTTTTCTCTATATTTTGGTGAGTGTAGAAATTAGTGTCCCTGGTAAAGGCTTTTTTTCCCCCTCCCTGTCTATGTCAAAATATAGTGGAGGGGCAGAGGCCAAAGGCATCCTTCACTCTGAAAATTGGATTATGGGATTTCTGAGGCATAAAGATGGTTAACCTTTTAAAAGCTTAATTACTCTATAATTACACAGTCCTATAAAAAGTATTAATAGTTTTAAATGTCCTGAATTTTTTTTAAAAGTACAAGTCTGGTGCTGGGCCTGGTGATGCATCTGTGATTCCAGCGCTGTGGGAGACTGAGGCAGGAGGCTGGCGAGCTCCCGCTCCATCAGACCCTGTCTCAGAATGAAAGAACTGAAAAATGGGCTGGGGCTGTAGCTCAGAGCAAAGGCCTGGGTTGGATCTTCAGGACTGCAAAACAAAACAAACCCACAACATTGGGGAAGGCTTTTCTTTCAGAAAAAAAAAAAGAAAGAAAGAGAAAGAAATGCTAGCAATTTCTGCAGATTACCCCAAAAGTCAAATTGTCTCTATTTTGCTAATACATTGAAAATTTGGAGGGAGATGTTCTTTTGAGGAAAATCCTCAACAGCATATATTTCTGTATATATTTGACTTTAGGAAAAGTATTCAATAGAATGAAAGCTAAAGCTACTCTATATTTTCTGAAGAAACTAAATCTAATCAGTACCCTGTTGAATTTTTTTTTCTTTTGCTCAAAAATTTATTAGCCAATTTGGTTATCTTTTTTCCTTTTTTTAAAAAAAATTATATTGGTATAATGATATTGATCTCAAAACTGTGCTTCTTCCTGTAATCTGTTCATTAGGTCGCATCCTAAGAGCTCCTAATCTAAAGGCTGAGGGTATAGACCAGTGGGAAAGTGCTGGCCTGGCATGTGGGAGGCCCTGGGCTCTGTCCCCCGCACCACAAAAAAGAAAAGAAAAAAGTAAAACAAAATGAAACAACAAAAGAAACTGGCCCTATGTAACTGGATGGTCCTTGTTTTAGAAGAGCCCCCATTCTCTCTCTCTCTCTCTCTCTCTCTCTCTCTCTCTCTCTCTCTCTCTCTCTGTCTGCATTAAAATTATAGTTACCCCATGGAGGACATTAGCACCTTCTTTTTCTTTTCCTTTTTGTTATTTAATTTTCTTCAGAATTCCACACCATCTACCCCCACCTTGCCAAAGTACCCGAGCAAAGGAGATTCTTTATTTCCTTTTCTTTTCCTATTCAGCATTTCCCCTTCAGATATATACCTTTTATTTGTAGCTAACTTATGTAGTCGGAGTCGCGCTGGTGGAACTGCCATAGCATTTCTGCACTGGAGATCCCTTATCGCCTGGCTTGGGTTAAACCATCTCAGTGAAGTATCGGTGGTACCGTCGTTCAGTAAAGGCAAAGTCTGCTCCTGACCCGTGCAATGCTAGGCCTTGTTTACTTCTTGTTCTCTGTAACAACAGAGCGGTCCTTGAGATCTATGGAAGTGTGTGGTGGTTTCCACCCGCCCAAACAGAAGAGTCTCAAGGTTTTTTGTTTGGTTGATTTGGTTTTGATTTGTCTGTGTTTGTGGCAGTCGAGCACAGGGCCCTCACAGTGAGCTACCTCTCCAGCCTATTTTTATTTTTGGTTTTGAGACAGAGTCTTGTTAAGTTGCTAAGTTGCCCAGGCTGGGCTCAAACTTGGGGTCCCCCTGCCTCAACCTCCCAAAGTCCTGGGGCTATAGGCCTGTACTGCTGGGCCCAGCTTTCTCAAGTTTTTATGGAGAGCTGTAAAGTGAAGTTGATGTTTCCGTGTGTCTGTGCATAAGCCTTGAGTATAATGAGTCTTTTTACCCAGAATTGTCAGAAGATGGGTTTAGTCCACTTGAACTGACAGTTTAGAAAATTGTTGAATCCAGATCACCTGGTAAATAGTACACTGTCACTATTGGTGACAGGTCTCTACAGAGGTTGGGGTTGGTGCAACCGTGTTAATTTATTCCTTCATTTGTCCCACAAAGTATTCTTCGAGATGATTCGTCAGATGATAGGTGGAAATGAAAAGTATCTGTTGATGTTGACTGTTGCATTCTATGGGCCTGCGGGGTTTCGACAGTGAGATTAGTGAATTTACAATTAACCTTCACAAAATTTCCTATTAACGAATACAAAGAATAAATGGTAACTCCTGGTGGAGGATAACTAAGCAGTGTTTCTACTATTTAGATATTTACTTGAATAAATTAAAAACTTCTTTTGTAGTGCTGGGAATGGAAAACCCAGGGACTTGCACGTGTAAGGCAAGTGCTCTACCAAGGAGCTGAACCCCCAGCAACAATTCTTAAAGTCGTTCTCACGGACTGCGAGCGTTCTGCTCCTCCTCCCATCCCACACACATAGAAAAAAACATCCGCAGAACACGCACACACAGTCTTACACACACACACACACACACACACACACACACAAGAAACAGAGAGACACAGGAAACAAGCGGTCTGTTGTCCTATTGCTGTGTTTACACAGTCTTCCAGTTAGTGTTTGCAGGTTGGCCCGAAGAATCGGCTGATTCCCAAGTCCTTTTACATGTGTTCATTCCATACAGAACCTTAAGATATTTGCAGAACTGATAGGGACCTTGGTCACCATCCATCCCGGACTCCCTTATGTACACAAGGCAAAACCGAGGCAGTCCGCGGAGTGCCACGTTCTCTAAAATCCACAGAGAACCCGAGAGTTCATGGCTAGTGTGGTGCTAGCCACATGGCTTGACAAAATCTGCCCCTGGACAGAATAAGGAGAAGCCATTGAGATCCTGGGAACGGTAAACAAAAATAAGCCGGAAATAAGGTGATGTTATTTTCTGGTAATAACAGTTTTCTAAGGCAGATGTATCAAAAACCGACACTCTCTGTGTCATTTGATGGGGTGGATCTGTCTCTTTTGCATCTTTACCATCAAGTCTCCCAAAGGAGGCATCTTAGTGACCTTTCATCTGCAGAAGTTCAGAGTACACACAACCCCCGTCTCTTCCTGGAATGCAATACACATGGCCATGAACACATGACTTGTGTGAGCATCCTGCTAGTACCAGCAACACGGGATCATTAGATGACATCTGGGAATGTACTCGGCACCGCAATGGATTTGCAGTCGATGCTCATCGGCCTGCACCTGACGGGCAGATTTAAACCAAGACAGATTTGAACTGTAGCTAACTGATGGCAAAATGAACTGGGTGTTCGCCAGAGGTCAAAGCGAGCCCCGAAGCGAGCCTTGTGTTGCTTGATTTCCACAGGAGTGGGCTGGCAGGGGAGAGTGAGTGGGACGGCTGGGATTCCGATAGGTCATGAATGAGAGTGCCTCTGCCCGGTGGAAATCCACAGTAGGGTGTGGAAAGCTGAGCGCTGGGGAGACACTAACCCTGTGGAGGAATGGATTGTGATTGGCACATTGGTGGGTGGAAATGAGGGAGAAAAAGGAGCCACGTGGATTCTTAGGTGCCCGACTGTAGAGAAGGTTGTATGGAAGTTGTAGGAAGAACTCTGTATGAACTTTTGAAGGCTTTCAAGGGCCACTGAAGCCTTGAGGCTAGGGGAGCTAACCTGATCTCTGGTGATACTATTAGAAAATGGCTTGGAAGAGCAAGAGACGGGAAGCAGGGACCCTGCTGGTGGCTCACGTTAGTCCTGGTCCTTATGAAAGTTTTCCTGCTCTTTTGATATTGCTTCGAGGAGAGGCAGGAGAGTTGCCACAATGCTTGGTAGAAAGTCAAGTAGGATGACACAATCTGTGTGACCAGGAGTGATCTGAGGACCTACATGGCTTCATGAAACCTCCCTGTAGAACTCTGAATGTCAGGTACTAGGCAGTCTGCTCCAAAAGTAGCTAGGTTCTCAGCCACCCTACTCTCATGTGTGCCGTGAAGTTTCCTTCCCGGAAGAGAGGCAGCTTATGGCTTGGGACAAAGATTAACCTGCAAGAACCCAGTGTCATCACCAGAACTATGTCTTATGTGTGTGTGGCCTCCAGACAGCATCTTGCCCTGGGTGTGTTAGTGTAGGCCTGAGACGAGCTGCTTTTTATTCGTGTTTGTGTTTCCTTTTTGTTTTTTGTTTGTGCTATTAAGGACTGATTCTAGGTCCTTCACAATGGGCTATGTCTCTAGATTTTTTTTTTTTTCATGTTTTTGAGGCAGGGTCTTGTTCAGTCTCTAAATTGCCTATTCTGGGCTCAAACTTGCCATCCTCCTGCCTCAGCCTCCCAGAGTGCTCATCCTACAGCCACGTGTCACCTAGGCCAGCTAATCCTGTTTTTGATTCATTTTACTGGTGAAGCTAACTTGATCTCAGAGCAGTTGATTTGCACCTTTGGCATCCTTGGGTCTGTCCACGCAGCATACAACAGGAGGAGAGCATGTGTTTTATGGACCTGAGGATGGAAACCCAGCCTGCCTTATTTCATCCCATCCTGCCGCTCTCATCTCTTCAGGCTTTGTTTGCACGTGTGTCCCCCCACTTAATCCTCTCGGCTACAACTGCCCCCCATTTCTGAAATTTTTTCCGACTTGACTCTCAGGCCTTGTGACATGTGCATTAGGGTCCCATGGCATGGGGTAGGACAAGCTGGGGGAGCAGAAATCCCTCTGTGGGCACAGACAAGACTCATCCAGACCTCAGGATGAGGAGGGATCACCAGGCAGGTCGGCGTGTGTGTGTGGTCTACAGTAGCACATGTGTGCGTCGACCTGGCACAGTGCACAGAGAAGCCAGTGCATATCGGGAGAGAGATTCTTGACAGGTTTTTAAAAACTCTCGATTTTATTGCCATCTCTGACACCTATTTCTTTCATAGCTTCTAAAATATATTATCCAAAGCAAAGTTCAGTCTTTTCGTTAGTAAATAGCTCATGTGATCTCATTCTGTTTCTTCACAATTTATCTATCTGTTCAACTCTATCCGTGCACTAATTCTTATATCTGGATTAAAATTTTCTGGAATGATGTTCATTTTATGGTAAGGATGGTTATCTCGAGATAGAAGGGCTGAGTGTGTGTGTGTGTGTGTGTGTGTGTGTGTGTGTGTGTGTATTTTTTTTTTCTCACAGTGCTGGGGATAAAATCCAGGGCCTTGTGCATGTTGGGTAAATTCTGTACCAGTTAACTGTATTGCCAGTCACAAATTTTTTGCCATCCTGCGGGGACCCCGGGAACAGCAGAGGGGGGTGTCAGAGGTCACACTAACACACGCTGGGAGTCGTTTCAGTGAACACCATCTCATCTATTAAGGGAGTACAGGGGCTTAAATAGACTGAGGTAGCTATCTTGGGCCAATCAACAAGGCCTCAATCAGTAGGGGGGTGGGGGTGTCGTCCACGGGGAGGAAATCAGTAGAGGAAGTAGAGGAAATGACTAAAGGATGGAATACTCCAGTTGTTTTTCAGTCTCTTAATTAACTAAACCGGCAGCTCCTATGTTTAAGCAAAACAACGCCTGGCTTAACTTACAATTAGTAACATTTCTTTGTGGGAAGGAAGGAACTCCGTCAAGGTTAGTGATGCTGATGCTCTCCGGCCCTGAAGACCCCAACATACCTTTACATTTTTTGTTTGTTTGTTTGGCAATAGGGATTGAACCTAGAGCCGTCACAGTGAGATATGTCTGTAGCCTTTTTTATTTTCACTGTTATTTTTTATCTTGATATGGGCTCTTGCCAAGTTGCACAGGTTGAGCTTGAACCTGCGGTCCTCCTGACTCAGCCTCCCAGGTTTCTGGGATTGTAGGCCCGCAGGAGCACTCGGCACCGTTTGAATTTCTACTAGGAAATTACAGTACCCAGGATGTTGTCGTGGGTCTCCACAGCTTGTGTAACACTTGGTATTTAATTTTCTCTATCTCACATAAAAAAAATTTTAAAGTCCTACCTGGCTCCTCCATGTATTGATTATTCATGGAAAAAAATCACTCTGCTTTAGCTTGAAAATTTTGCTAAAGACTGGTTTATGGTTTTTTTTCCCCCCGCCCATGTAAACGGAAGTGAATATTTGCACAGATAGTGGATGAAGGCTCGTGTATGGAGAGCAGACATACTTATTCCTCTTATACAAACTAAATGGAATCATACTCCATAGACTATTTCAAGCAAAATTATTGCAATTAATTTACTTACATTAAAGAGGAAAAAGGATTGAGAGACTTACTACACTTCAAATCAGTCTCTTTATCATAGGGAATCTCATTTCTTAAAATATTCCTCCCAGGGTTATGGACAGGTAGGAAGTACTTTAACAGCTTGCCACCATCTTTTCCATGTGAAATGCTTCTGTTTTAGGCAGTGCTGATCTGTTCCCTGCTATGAAAAGGAAGGACTTAATATTTTCTTTCTCTCCCATCCCCTTCTGCCTCTTCTTGACTAGTGTTGTTATGTCACATAGCAGCCTTTATTATCGATGCTTTTTAAAATTTGTACAATATCAGATTTTGTGTGACTTTGTTCTTTTGTGCAGCCTCAGTTCACAGGATCGTCTAGCGATCATTCTTCATACCGTCTTCTCACACACAGCTTTTCCATTTCGAGTCCCTTACTTGAACGCCTTGCACCATTGGCTGAACTTGAAAACGCTTTCTACACGTTCTTTCCTTCTCAAGCAGCTGGTCAGTACTTCTTCACTGAGGTTGTTGTTTTTCTATTTGCTATTCTCGGGTCACGTGGTACTCAGAAAAGCAGAGAGTCCTTCCTCCTTTGCATTTTTTCTGTCACTGAATGCATCATTGAATGTCAACATGATTATTTTCCCTCGTTGGCGATTTAAATTTTCTTACTAAAAGTCTGGAATTTTTAAAAGAAGCTACGATGCTATATTTTAAGATTGTGATCTTTACAACTTAATCTTTCTAAAACCCAGGTATCCTTCTTAATAGACAGGTTCCGTTGTGCCTGTATTTACTGTAGGACAGCAGCAACTTATTTCTTTAGGACTCAGATTCTTTATTGGTAAAAGGTGAAATAATCATTAAACCTGCCTGGTAGAATTGTTACACATGCAAAGTGCATACAACAGTGTCTGGTACGTCATAAGCACTTCTGAAGCGATTGCTAATTTTTTAAAGGAAATTTTCTTGTCTTAGTTCTTTGAACATTTTTTTCCACCTTATTTGTTGAGTTTGCTGCTGTAAAAATACTGATGATTATTATTGATAATCTTTGTTCTTCCTGTCTATCAGCTTCCCCTTAATTGATTTAATATCAGTTCTTTTTGATGTGCATATACTTTGTTTGAACTTTTAAGACTGCAACATTTATTTCTATTGTATTTATTCTATCTCAGTATCTTTATTCCTTCATTAATTTCAGTGATGCTGTTTGTCACTGGTTACTTTGTTCGGCTATTCCCTTTTTCATCCTGTCTTGTTTTAGCATCTCCTGAACTCATGCTTATGTTAGGTTGTTCTTTAATAAGATGGACATGTGAAGAATCTTTATGTCTTGAGCTTTATTTTCTAGCTCAGTTGTGTGTATGCCTTTTTTGTGGCTGTGGCTGTGTGTGTGACGTACATAGTTACATTGGTGTCACTTAGGGCCTACCATTAAAAAGTTGTCTGATTCTTCAGTACAGCCAGAGCACAGGGGAGCAAAGGGGTACTCACTTCAGCAGTCAAGTGGGACAGCATGGGCTCTGCTCTGCTTTGGAGGGCTTGTTAGTTGTCCAGTGCTGGAATTCGTGTTGCTTGGTTTGGGGCCAAGTGTGTTTGGGGTAGGGGGCAAGGTCCTCCTTTGGTGGACAGAGAACTCTGCCTTAAAAAGCCAAGAGTTATTGGAGGAAGAGTTCTGGGGCCTTGTCTCTCTAGAGCCAGGCTCCTTGCCTCTTCTTCTTGCCTCAAGCAGCTGTTTACAACTGATGCCACCATTTCCCCATGAAGAAGAAAAACCCCAGGATGTCCTCACAGTTTGCTTCTCACAGGGGTTGGCATTTTGGGTGAAAAATTCTTTGGATTGGCTTGACTTACTGGAGCATGTGGAGGCTCCAGGAGCACTTGGGAGCTCTGCCATTGCCTACCCAACGCCACCGCAAAACCCACTTCCTGTCTCAGCTGCCTCTTTTTAAGCCTTACAGCTTTGCCTGTGCTCTTTCCCGGTTGGTTGCTACCCGTGAACGTGATTATTATTTCATCTGCCATTAGGAAAGGAGTTTCTGTGAGGCAGTTGTGTTCTTTCTGGGTGGTTTGGGATCTTCCTTGGGGCCTTCTTTTTTTTTTTTAATTTTACTTCCACTGCTCAAGAATATTGAGGGACCAATACTACAATTTTTAAAAATTATCAAAGTATACGTAGTTAGCTACAAAACCATACCTGCTCCTTGTTACCTATTAAATAATACAAAGTCCCTGTCCCACCTCCCCTTCCTATGCCCCTTTTCCGCTTCTCTGAGGTTGCACGTTGGCTCTGGTGTTAGAATGTTCTGCTCCCAAAGCAGAAGAGAACTTTAGAATCCAGGTACAATGCAAGTCCACTGGACCAGTAATGTGCACTACACCGACTTGGTCCTTTTATACCATTAGTTGATTTGTTGGAGCATTCCCAGGTGGACTCGGGAGACAGAACAAGGGGGAGCAAGGACTGGGGTACTCCCTCCCAGTTTCCTGGTGGACCCTCAGCACCTACAGCAACTCCTAGCATGGAGCAGCACTCAGTACCTTTGCTTGAGTAAATAAGCAAATGCATGCATAGCAGGCCTCATCTGTTTTTTAGTTGAAAGGCCTTTAGGCCGTGAGGAAGGCCTGGATAACGTGAGCAGCTCTAGGCTGAGTTGCATGGAGTCCAGCTGTGTCATCTCGGTTGTGGGCACTGGGGGTTGACGCACTGAGACAGACATGGGCAACAGCACAGGGACACCCATCGGATCCAGGTGGAGGTTTGAGTTGATTGGATCCCTGACATTAAGAAGAGATGGTTTCCTCACTGGCCTGGCCCTTAGAGTCGTTGCATTTGCTGCTAGTAGGGAGGTCAGGATCCCAGCTGCAACTCTGAGTAGCTTGTTTTGTTTCGGAGATAGGATTTTCGTCGGCCAAAGCTCCGGGATGCTGTTTTGCAGGCGTAGGGAGGCTGGGTGTGAGGTCTGAGCGTGGCTCTGTGCCCCCTCAGCTCCACTGCTGGAAGCTCAGCTCCTCGACACCCTGGCAGATGCCTGTTTGCCGAGTCGAAGGGAGATTCATCTACACTCAGCTCCAACTTAGTGCTTTTTTTCCTTGAAATTTTTATTGTTAATGTCTTGGTCCAGAAGGACTCAGGACCTGAAGTAGATGCTTTAGCCATTAACCAGATTCGATATTCTTCTGCTGGAATGAACACCCATTGGTAATGAGTGAGGCTGCCTTTAGTTTGGTGAATTTTGACGTCTTTTTGGATAAAAAATGCTACCCACTTGTGACTTTATTAACCTTACTACTTAAAAAATTAAGTTGTAATTGTATCTTTATATGTGGTTTCCGAGCACTTGGCCTTGTCAGGGTGGTAGAGTTTTTACTCTCTTTTTAAAATTGTGAAGGAATTATGTCAATTTTATGAAAAAAAAATTCATTTTGACTAGGGGAACTGGTGTGGAGAAAGCAGTGGCTCCATGAGGCACAATGGTGTGTTGGCCAAACTGAAGAAAGATACTGTACATGAAGGGTTACGGAAACAAGTTTAGAATAATTATTACTTACATATTAAAGTTTAGAATAATTATTACTTACATATTGAAATCCTATGACTTAATCTTTAAAAATAAGAGCAAATTTCATTCTTATTCTGTTTTGTGTTGGTTTTGCTTTTAGCTGATTTTTTTGGGGGGCACGGTTTGTGTCACATGAAATCGATGCCCTAAATATGCTATGTTAAGTTTACATAAAACTTTATTTTAACATCACGTTTCTAATTTTAAAAATCCCCTCAAAGAACAAGACCACTACTTTTTCAGGTTTAGTCTTAGCTCAGGGGTAAAGTTATATAAGAATTTGATCCAAATTTGCCTCTTAAAATATAGACATAATCAGTTAATACAGAGAAATTCATGTTACTGATACACTAATTTGATAATTTTGTGGGATAACACTTAAAAATTGTTAAGCTGTTTGAGAACTATTTGAAGTAAATGAAATAACATAGACCTTTGTGCTTAAAATTCACCATTATGTAACATAGGCTTATTTTGAATTGTAACTATTCAACTACATGTTCCATTCTTCTTATTAATTCCCAGACCTATCTCATCTTATAGCATGTATTGCAACTGAAAAATAAATATTTATTATTTCTAAATAAACCATAATTCTGAATATTGAATAATTTCTTACTTTTCTTCTTTCAATGACTAAGAATTTAGCCTACATACATAGATATTGATTTTGGCCTAGATTGGTTGATTTTGTGACGCTCACATTTTTCTGAGAAGATAATCTTCAATTAAATTATCTATCTTATTTTCTAACAGAAGACAATATTAGAATAGCATTACTGGGTTTATATGGGGAAAGGCCCATTTTATTCAGTTACTGTTGCTAGAATTTTGTTATCCATCAGTGTCAACCTACCTAAAGATTGAGTGCATTAGTTTTTTTTGGCATTAACTTATTTCTGTATTTTTAAAAAATGTACTTTTAGTTTTTAAGGGCCCCCAAAGTAATTTGAAGGCAGCTATTGTTAATAAAACAATGATGTCAAAAATTAAAACACAAAATGGGGAAAGATGAAAGCTAAGGTCTTCACATCATTTATGATGGCAGCAAATACAGGATTCTTGTGATGGGTTAGTCTAGTGCCACCAATCCACAGCCCCCCCCCCCCCCCCCCCCCCCCCCCCCCCCCCCCCCCCCCCCCCCCCCCCCCCCCCCCCCCCGATTCGGGATGTGCACCAGTTCTCACTGCAAGTGTTTCGCCTTCCTGGTTTTGAATATAGTTTTGTGACTCTTCTACTTTTTATATGAGACTTGAACACTGCTTAAGATTGAAAACTGTTCTACTTACATCTTGGTACTTGTGCCTTACTTATAATAATAATAATATGCTTTCTACCTGTTACACGTCCAGTTACCAGATGTCCTTCAGGCTGCTAACTGTGAATTTAAAGCCAAGTAGAACCTCAGTCTTCTAGGACTTGGGTCATCACTCTGTGTCAAGATGATATTGCAAGAAAATTCCAAGATTTGCTTTGGGAGTTACTGTGTGCGAACCCCCTCCACACTGCCTGCCTCCTTGGGGTATATAATGCTTGGCTACATTTTCTGCATTCAACCAGGGCAGGATGCCTTATTGCAGTAAAGCAAAGAGAATGACCGGGGACTTTGGGGGCCTGAAAGGACAAACAGCCACTTGAGCACTGGCCTGGAGTTCCTTTTCCCATCTCATCTGATTTCTGTCTTATGTGGCCCATGAGTTGAAGGTAGATATTTTTTGTGTGAGTGACAGAGAACATTCCGGATCCACAAACCAGCCACCAACAAGCAGCAATGTGTTAGGCAGCTTGCTAAACATCTCTGAGTCTGCTTTGTCTCCTGTGAAATACGAATCATCATAGTTGCCTGTCCGTATCATAATCACTGTTCTGAGATCAGATAAAACAGAGAATATAAAACACTATACAAGTATAGGGTCTTTGCTCTCAGTGGTACAATCACAGACTCTTCTACAGAAGCTGAATGCCACACTCCCTGTATTCTTAAGTACATAAAAAATGAACATGTGTTCTTTGCAGACTCTGTGTACTTGAAAATACATGAAGGAAATTAGACAGTGTTAATGTTGGTATCCCAGAAGATGTTGGCCAACAGTAAGCGAAGGGCTCTGGTGCTAGAACATTCTAGCAGGAAATAAGCAGGAAAGCACTTCTGTGTTAGCCAGATTTCTATCACTACAATAAAATGGCTAAGGTAATGAACTTTTAAAAGGTGTATTTAGTTCACCGTTTCGGAGATTGCAGTGCAGAATTGGGTGGACTCATTGCTTTGAGCTTCTGGTGAATGTGCCAGATGGCATTGCTGGGGAGTGTGTGGTATGTAAAACTGATATCCACATGTCTAGGAAGCAAAAGAGAAAGAGGCTGGGATTCCAAGGCCCCTTAGAGGTCATGCTTCCCATGAGACCCCACATGCCTATGTCTCACAGCATCTCTCCATAGTGCCGCCTAAGGACCAGGGTTTTGCCACTGGAATCTTTGGGGAACATTCAACATCCAAACTCTAGCACCCTCCAGGGTTATTGGCTTCTGTCTCTGGTGAGGTCAATTCCAGAGATATTCAAGATGGAAGTATACATTCCATTTTAAAACCAGCTCCATGGAGGGAGCTTTTAGGATGTCAGTAGTCTCTAGTCAGTTTAACCTACTTAGTGAAGTTCTTTCTCATGGCTGGCTTTCCCCATTATTGCTACATTTCAATGCACATTTCTTCAGACCAGGTGCTTTAAAAGATATGGAGAACACTGTGGTTTCATTCTAATGGAATGTGACTCTAGACACTTCACTGCAAAGTGGCTCAACTCTGATGTTGTCTGGGTTGCAGTCATGCCCATAGCCACGGCCAAGAATGCCACACTGTGGAAGTGGTGTCAGTGATCACTGTGTGATTATAGCTCAGGAGCATCTGGATGATTTTTTTCCTCAATAAACAATTATCCTACCTTTCTCCATGTGATTCTTGAATGTTGCACTTGATACTCTCTCAAACGTACCTGTTATTGGCTCAGCTATCAATGACTCCACTTTAAATATAAGGACATTGCCACTTGAAGAGCTAAAATCAAACCACTGTATTCACCTTCAACGAAGGATCAGGAGACAGGATCCACATAAAGAGCTAGTACCTCCAAGCCAGGAGTCGCTGGAAGGGTTTTCCACGTCCTCCTTGATCGGCTCCCTAGCCGCATCAGGATGTCTAGTGCTCTGCGTGCTCTACGAAGTCCAACTGGAATCACCGGAAGTTGCCAACTTGAGGCCAAGCAGTTGCTGCACATTTGTGGCTGCTCTCCTGGTAATTACCTATGTTAGCATTACAATAGCATGGCATCGAACACACATTTCCAAACACTGCGCCCAGGGGGTTCGTATGAATAGTGACGCGTGACGTTGGGCAAGATATTTAGCCTCTGTAGGCCTGGATTCCTGTATTTGCAAACTAGTGACTACTGACTGTGGTCTTTCCTTCAGATAATTGTTGTGGAAGTTAAGTGAATTATATAGAATGCTTAGGTTGGATAGGAGTGCATGGTTCATATGAACACATGGTATCTATTAGCCAGTTATGATTGTGTTGAGGCCTCTGCTTCACTATCGAAATGTCATATGTGGGATACCATATCCTAAATTGTCTTGCTTCCTTTTTAAAAAATTTTAACTATAAGAATACAGAAGATCATAGGAGAGAAGAATAAGGATGGTGTGTGTGTGTGTGTGTGTGTGTGTGTGTGTGTGTGTGTGTGTGTAATAAAAGGCCTGAGAACCGTGACGTAAACCCAGAAAGTCTCCAAAAAAGAGAATATAGATGCCAGAGATCAAGAAAATCCAGGCACACTGCTCACCTGAGAGCTCTTCCACAGCTGACTCAGAGCTCATGTGCTCCTACTGTCCCCTAATTTTTTTTCTTTCTCAAACAAACACTCATTATTAATACAAACCAGACACTGGTCTAAGTGCCTTACTGAAAATAACTCACTTGGTCTTCACAGCAACCACGTAATGTAGTTCCATTAGTATACACACTTTACAAATGTGGAGCTGAGTCACACTAATATAAATGTAGACATCAAAAAGTAGAGAAAATGTAACATATTAGCTCTATGATCTAGTCATATAGTACTATATGCTTTCTTGACATTCATGCATTTTTTTTTATGACTGGTTCTTAGTTTTGATTACCTGGTTCCCCGGCTCCCTTGGACTAGGACGCTGTGGGGGTAGAATTTGGGGAGCAGTAAGGATAAGAAGATGGGAGAGTAGATAGAAAGATTGTAACACACAGCCATGGGAATTTGAGTGCAGGGAGGGTAGATTGTGGGATACAGTGCAAATACACCCTGCGCGTGGAAGCGTGTAGGGAGTCCATTGCCCGTGTCTGGGCCATATACAAGGTTCGTGTGGATGGCCCACCCCTCACATCATGAAATGATACATCTTTGAAGAGGAATGTGTGCATTTAAAAAAAAATAAAAATAATACTTTTTCAGGGTTCTGGGGATTGAGCCCAGGGTCTTCACACAGAACTACATTCCCAGTCCACTTTTTAGTTTTGATTTTGAGACAGGATCTTCCTAATCATGAAGTTACCCAAATTGGACTTGAGCTTGTGATCCTCCTACTTCAGCCTGACAAAGTGGCCTGGCAATACTTTGTGATTTAAAAAGTGGTGGTTTTTCTTTGGGAGCAAATGAGTAAGTACATTTAATCAAAGAAAAGAAAACAATACCTCTAATTCTAACCCCTCAGAAATAGCACCCAAGAGTGTCCTCCAGTGGATAGTTTTTTTTTTTTAAATAAAAACTGGCTCACGTATGAATTTTTTCCCTAGCAAATTGGGTACCACCTTCCATGTAATGTCTATTGCTCCAACTTTTTTGGTTGGTTGGTTTTGGTGATGGGATTGAGCCCAGAGCCTTGCACGTGCCCAGTGTACCCAGCATCACTGAGCTCCACCATGGAATTAGAAGACCAGTCTATGCATATATCACAATGTATTGAACCACCCTTTATTGTTGGAAAAAATTCAACTTAAAACAAAAAATAGCTTTTTTTGGCCATAGTGGGTAATGCCGCAGTGAAAATGAAAATATTTGTAGCTAAGTCTTTGTGAACATCTCTAATTATTTCTTAGACTAAATTATTGCCAAATTGCTTTGCAGAAGAGAGGTTCCAAATAGTGAAGCTGTTTGGAAAGCACATGAAAAAGCAGTTGGAGTTAAAGCAGGCGGGGGGAAAGTGGGTCTGCTTCAGTTACCTGGAAAGCCCTCTGGTTGTGGGATAGCTCAGTTACATGTGCAGCCAGGTGTGTCAGGTCTTCAAGGCCTCAGAGAACAAGTTTTGGGTATTATTTTGCCTGTCCCCAGCTCAGTGTACGTATAGGAGTTGTGAGGAAGGGATTTTTTCTTTTTGCTGTTGTTGTTTTTGTTTGTTTGTTTGTTTTTTCATTTGAGACAAAGTCTTGCTGTGTTGCTCAGGCTGGTTCTGAACTCTACGTAGCCCAGGCTGGCCTCAAACTCACGGCAATCCTCCTGCCTCGGCTTCCTGAGTGCTTGGATTACAGACCCCTGACACCATGTCTGCCTAATTCTTGTGTGGTGCTAAGAGATCGAACACAGGGCCTTGGCCACACCCGGCCAGTGCTGTGACCACTGTACTGTCTGTCCCCCTGGGCCCTGAAAAGTGTTTGATAAGAGTGATAATCCTGAACTGATTCCCTGTCTGTTTTGTCACTGACATTCTTAGCACTTCCAAAAGTCTGTTTTCCTCATCATTAAGAATAAACAATACTTCCCCTCGCTGGGAAACCTCTGAGTTTTAGGAGTACCAGTCCTTTTGAGGATGGTGGAAACCTTCACCCGAGGAAACTATGATGAGTATAAGTCAGTTCATATTTACTCTCCTGCTTTTTCATCTCCACTGGTGAGAGTTGGTGATCCTAGCTAGGCAACAGGGAATAGAAGGAGCCCTGATTTCAGGCCTGCTGCAAACTAGCCCTGGTTGACAAAGCACATTGCCTTCTCTCTCAGGAACTAATTTCCCCATTCATAGAATGAGGAAGTTTGAACTATGTAATCATAAAGATTCTGATGTGATCCTCTGGCAACTCAGAGTAGACTGGCGTGGAAGTTATCCAGCTCATGAAAAAAATGAAATCCAGAAAAGGTAAAGCAGTGCCTTCAGGGGCCTAGTGCATGCATCCATTTGCCTTTCTTTTCCTTCCTTCTTTCTTTCTTTTTCTTTTGTTCTTTCAGTGTGGTGGTGATGGTACTAGAATTGAATCCAGGCTCTTGACACGCATCTATGTTGGCATCCCTTTATTTATTTTTTGAGACAAGTTTCTGGAATATACATACACACTTCAGGAGGCTGAGGCAGGAGAATCTCAAGTTCAAGCCCAACCTAACAATTTAGCGAGACTTCATTTCAAATAAACCATCAAAAGGGCCCGGGGCAGTATCTCAAAGTGAAAACCTTGTGTTCAATTCTTAGTACCACAAAAACAATATTTTAAAAGCATACATATTGTATAATACTATATAATATATTTTATAAATAACAAGTGTAATTTTTTTATAATATATGTGTATAATCCTAGTGTACACTAGAGGCTCTTTAAAGATAAGACCTGCATCAGGAAGAGATCTTATGATATACCTCTGGGGAAACTATGAAAAAAGGAAGATATTTTTAAAAATTTATGTGTGGTACTGGGGATCAAGCTGACAATTCTCAGATTTTCCCACTAAGCTACATCCCCAGCCCATTTTTACTTTAATTTTGAGACAGAGTCTCACTAAGATGCCCAGGCTGGGCTCAAACTTGTAATCTTCCTGCCTCAGCCTTCCAGAGTGCTGGGATTACAGGCCTCTGCCACCAGGCTCAGCAGTATTTGAAAATTTCTATTCTTAGATATATTTAGATTTTATTCTTGAACCACCAAAAAATGTATTTGTTTCCCGTTACTGTGTCCACCCAAGGGATGTGCACATGGACCCACACCAACACATTGAGTGGGCTCTGTCTCTCATCACAGATAATTCCTGGGATAAAACCTGGAAAATATTTAAGGGTTTTCAAAGGAACATGGTGTTTTCTCCCCCTGTGGGCCTACTTACAGCCCTTCAGAGATTGCCACCTGGCAGACAAAGAGCACATTTTCCTGGAAATTCATTAGGGGAGTTCAGTGTTCTAAGACTTCGAAATTTGATCCTTCCTAAAAGCCAGTGTGTTTAGTTTGCTATTATTTGCATATAAGAGGCCCATTTATTATATATATAGTGTGTGAGATCACAAATCCAGCCTGTTTTCTTCCTGACCTACGAGAACACACACACACACACACACACACACACACACAACCTCTGATACCTTAATCGGTAAGGTGATCAGAGGGTGCAACTTACTGTTGTATCATTTAAAAAAAAAGATAGGTCGCCACTATTCACAATAAAGTACCAGGGAAGTAAGTGCACTTTAAAAATACACAGCTGGGATCCCAAGTCCATTGTTTATTCCTGTGCTTTTGAATTCCTCACCCAACAGGAGTACTGCCATTACTCCTCACTACAGTTTCACCCATTCTTCCGGTTCTGATGACACTCGCTTTAGCAACTCCTCCCTTGACTCCATAATGGATCCATGATGCTAGTGGAGGGGCAGGTGATGCCCAAGTAAGAACACAGGATGCAAGGGAAAATGAACAAAGCGAGGGTGACTCAAGAGAGAGGCTAGGACGTAGGGGAGGTGTGAAGATTTTAGACTGACTGGTGAGGACAGGCTCCCATGAGCAGGTGGAATTTGCTTTGAGAATAGGTGAAAAGAAAGGCTCGGCTAAGTCCAAATTTTGGGGAAGGGTGTCTGAGGGGCCGGTAAGAACACAAAGTAGAACTGAAGTGATCATTTTTGAGGGATGGTAAGCCAGCATAGGGAGGTCAGAAGAGGAGGCAGGAGCCATTTTGTTCAGCGATGTTGGTCTTTTTAGTCCCTGTTAGGAAGTCAGGTTGATTCCACAATCAGTATGAAGCCCTTACAAGGGTTTAAGGAAAATAATGGCATGCCCTGGTTTGTGCTTAAGAATCTCTCTTTGGCAGTTGGTGGAGGATAGATTGCATATAGGCAAAAATGTAAACAGCTAGGCAATAGAAAGAAACTAAGAGCCTGCATCTATTTGATTTGATTTTTTCCTAGTTGTTCTAGGAATTATTATTTGCATTCGTAGCATAGCCTCCTATGAATTAATGAGATGCCATTTTATGTATCTGTGAGAATTTTACAGTGTAATGTTTTCATGAATTTTATTTCTGCGTATGTTACAAAGCACAGTCAAAAATAATTACCTTTCAGAAAATCCACATTTATATGATGGTCTTCAATCCTTGGTATTGATATGTGCAGTTTTTTTTCTGCCCAGAGGGATCCTTTAACATTTCTTGCAGTGCAGGTCTACAGGTGATAGATTGTCCTTGCTTTTAAAAATAGTCTTTATTTTGCTTTTTTTGGAAATGTTCTTTCACTGGGCATAGTGTTCTCAACTGGCAAGTCTTTCTTTACTAGGTTTTTCCTCTCAGCACTCTAATGATCGCATTCCATCGTCATCTAGCTTTCATTGTCTCTAATGAAAAATCATCCATAATTTTATTTTGTACCTCTATTGTTGTGCCTGACTTTAAAAAAGATTCTTCTGTGGATTTAATCTTTGGATAAAGATTTAATGTTTGGATAAAGATTTAATCTTTGGATTTTAGCAATCTGACTACAATTTGAGTAGGTGTATGGTTTTCTTAAAGTGTGTTGAGTTTCTTAGATCTGTAGATTGATGGCTTTCATCTAATGTTGAAGAGAAATGATTGGGTCTCTAAATATTTTTTTCTGACTCAGCTTCTCTTTTATGTCCTTCTGAAACTTCAGTGACATCTATATTAGACCATTTTTAAAATTATCCTTCAGTTCTCTGGGACCTGAGCACTATTTCAATCTTTTTTTTTTCTATGCTTCTGTTTCTTTGATCTCCTGTAGTGTTCAAGCTGATGCTTAGCCCTTTCAATAAAATTTAAATTTGTGATATAATTTTCACTTTTAGAATTTCCATTTGTTCCTTTTTATAGCTTCTCCTTCTACGCTGAGTTTCCTCATCTGTTCACCTTATATGTCTACTGTTTGCTTTAAATTATTGATGTTTTCAAGTCCTTATTGACTAATCCTGATATTTGTGCCAGCGTACGTTTCTTTGTTTTGACTGTTTTCTCTACTGTTTAGGTCACACTTCCTGTCTTTGCATAGCCCCTGATTTTTCAAATTGTATATTGGATAGTATCTAGTCTATACTGACTCAAGGTTATCCTTGTTTTCGCTCTTAAATGGGGTGCCTTTTTGTTCTGTCATAGAGTTAATTTACTCACAGATTAGCATGATCCTTTCGAGGTTCATTTTTACAGCTGTTCTTTGCTTTTTTATTTTTGTTTGTTTGTTTGAGGTATATACGCCCTGTGGCCTTGAACTTGCTGTTTATCCCAGGCTGGGCTCAACTTGTGATCTTCCTGCCTCGGCCTCTTGAGTGCTATGATTACAAGTATGTGCCAGCACTCCTGAAGATGTTTCTGAAGTTTTTGAGGAAAAGTACAAAGTAGCTCTTATTCTAAAGCTAAAATAAGTACCCCTGGGCTAAATATCTTGCCTTTCCAATCTCTGTACTCTAGCTGCTCAAATCACTAGTGCTTCCCAGCCTTCTGAAATCTCTGTTCAGCATTCAGTTTATCAGTGATTCTTCTACACCAAGATTCAAGGAGATTCTTTTTGTTTCTTTTTATATTTATTTTTAGCTCTGGGGATTGGACTCAGAGCCTTGTACATGCTATGCAAGCAGTATCTATGAGCTACATTCTCAGCTCAAAGAAACTTAAATGAATATTTCTGGAGCTCTCTTTCTCTCTGTCTCTGGACAGCTTTTTCTGTCCTGTACCCACTACGCAAATTGAAGGTACCACATCGACCTTAAACTCTCACCTCTACCATGTGACTCAGTAAGGTCATTGCTCTTGAGTTGAACTCCACCACCCTGTACCACAGTCCAGAAAGTCTTCCAGGCAGAAACTTCAAGATGGTGATGGGCTGATATCACCACCTTGTTTTTTTTTTTTTTTTCTCAGTGACCTTCTCTATTTTCTAAAGTTCGAAAACTTGTGTGTTAATTTTATATTTGCTTATAGCAGGGGGACAAGGCTGGTGCTAATTTCCTTGTTGTGACTGACAGCTCAGGTCTCTGAACTCTAGGAACAACTGAGTCATTCATGTCCAGTAGTTCATCTCTCTCTATCTTACATGGTCATAGTTTTGTCTTTGAAGACTAGGATGTCTCTAAAACATAGCGTGTGAAGTTATATGTAGTTTTATCGACCAAGAGTACTGCCCAGATGATGTTTATAAACTCTAGTTTAAAGTTTTTCTTGTAGATGTGGTTATATGCTTTTGCAAATTTGTATATGTGTGAGAGAAATATTGAGAAGAAATGAATAAGAGAAGGAAGAAAAAAAGAGACCAAGCAAATATCAAAGTAGAAAAGACCTTGAAAGGGTCAGAAAAACTTGTTTTTCCAAACAATATTCAAGATAAAAATCATTTAAAACTTTTAAAAAATTTTTAACGCTAGCAACATCAGCTATCAAACTGAATGTTTAACATGGTCAAGGATTGTTCAAAGTGTTTTACAGCATGCTTTATTTTACTGTTTTTAATGATGCTGAAGATGAAACCTGTATTCATGTACCATCAAGATACATCCCCAGCTACTACTATTTTTACTACTATTTTTTCTTTTCTTTGTTTTCTGTTGTCCTCTGAGCCATTCCCTGTGCCAAACTTAAAAAGAAAAAAAAAAAAGGCATGGTAAGTTTTGGTGAACCATAAAAAAGTCACTGAGATTTGGTGCTGGTAAGAGAAACAGAAGAGACAGGCATTCGATTGGTCCAAAGATGTTACACCCTGGACTCTTTTGCCGTCTTTCATTTTGTTGACTTCAGTCACCAGTATCCTTCTTGGAAGTCCAAGGGACAGCCAGATATCAGCAAAAGTTGAGATTTTTCAGTGCCTCACTTCCTAATCTAAATGTCTTAAGAAACCATATAACAATGGAATGACACATCTTTTTTGTGATACAAAAAGCTGGGGGAAAAGTCCAGTTTCCTCAGTAATTCATACTAGAAGACTTGCAGCCTCTTTCTGCCTTTGGGGCAGGTGGTGAGATTAAGAGGGTGGGTATGGGTGCAGGTCAGATGTACTGGCTCTCTGTAAGAATTTTGTTTCCAGTTCTTTACGTGACAGTTAACATCTCCCAAGGATGGGTTCTTCCTGTGATCTTTGACATTTTAGGAAGAAAGAGCTAGCAGATTGCAGGCTATTATGATGGCAAGATCATTTCTCTTTGGCCACCACACATTGGTTCCCTGAGTCATGAAGCACTCAATTCAGTGGCTGTGGAACTAAACTGCCTTTGAAATTCAGAGGAGAAAGGCTGTATGTGCCAAAACCAAGTCCCTGAGTCACCCAGCACACGGCAGGAAGACAGCTGTGAATAGGGTTAGAAGTGGTGCCAGGACCCACCCCTTGCAGCGAGTGTGAACCTTCAAGTGTCCCTCCTGCAGGAACCATCCCAGGTCATAAAAGCTCAAGTTCTTGCAGACAGGAGGTGCCATTGTCAACTTAGTCCCCTATCTGCAAGGTTCCCGATCCGTGTGAGTCACCTCCTTGAGTATCTTTTTACATGGGTGGAGCCAGTTATTAAGAAAAGCATATTTGATTTGTCATGTCTGAGGGAACTGTACCAGACGTTACTGTTTTAGAAACAAAACAGGTAGAGTATGGACTTGGAAATGTAAAGTCTTACTTATTGAGAAGAGCTGGTTTTAAACAGATCTACCTGGGCCCCTTTTTAGAATTAAAAAAAAATGCTGTCTTTTTTCCTCTTGTGAACCCTAGTTCTGAAATTATTGTATATAATTGTTATTTTTCTTTTCTTTTTGGAAGGAGTCTCCTGCTGAAGAAAGAATCTAAAGAGATGCATAAGTCCCAGGGAACTTTCCTCTAAGACTAATAGCACCAAGATAGATTTGGCTCTATTTACTGATGTTCATTGTTTTTTCCACATGAACAAAAATATGTCTTCTTCAAAGATCCTGGGTTAGAATTTTTTTTTTTCCTGGTGCTGGTTGAAGAAGAATCTCAAATCCTGATGCTGGTTTTGTTTGTTTGTTTGTTTGTTTCATGAAGAATTTCAGATTGTGTTTGACAACTTATGCCTCTCAGGAAACCAAGAAATGTTATTTTATATTTTATTTATTAAGTGTATCTTCCAACTGACATTTCACCAAAGAAGTTGAGCCACTTGGCAATGTCCATTTTTGGTTAAATATTTTGGGAGCTATTATTTTGAGAGTCATCGAAGGTAATAATTATCAACTCTAAAAATATCCTACTTAAGAGTCAGTTACACATTGGCTCTCTTTCTCCTTTTCAGTTCTTTCAAATGTAAGCCAGGGCATCCCTCACTCTAGCAGACTTGTTGCAAAGAGCCATGGGATCAAAGGCTGAACTTGAAACTGTCAAACATCACCATCAGTTTCTGAGGATTCCAGACCTAGAAGTCAACCAGAAGTTTCATGACTTAGGGCTCAAGAGCCTAGAGAACAACTTCTGAGCTGCAGTTGTACTCCATCCAGGTTAAAAATAGAGGACCACAGTTTTATTGCCTTTGATTATGACATACTCCACAACAACGTCAGAAAGGCTCAAACGTGCGTTGAATACAGCCAAAGGGTAAATAAATTAAACCAAAGTGACTCAGAAGGCACAAAGGGAGCAAAGATGTGTCGAGGTAAAAAGGGACTTTGTTTTGAGAACCCTCTCACTTAGAACTCAAGGGTAAGAATCTAAGTAGGAAATGCAAAGAAAACACAGTACCAGGATAAATTTCATTTGTAAATGTTCAACAGACGGAAGATACACACATGTATGATGATCTAAGGAAACTGCTATTTATATTTGTGAATTCCTGGGCACATATACATTTAAGTCAGTTCATCTTGTATGTATGTGTACGTGTGGGCATGTACACATGTATTTGTGGTCCTGGGAATCAAACCCAGGATCTTCACACTGAGCTATATCCCCAGCCCATTTTTTATTTTTAATTTTGAGACAAGGTCTCCCTAAGTAGCCCAAGGTGGGCCCAAACTTGGGATCCTCCTGCCTGCACCTCCTGGGGTACAGGAATTACAGGCCTGCACGACAGGGGCCCAGCTCACTTTCCCTCTAAACCAAAGGAAGAGCTGACTCTTGAGTATTAAAAATGCCCGTTCGAAAAGGTAGACTACCACGCTAAGGGAAGACCTTGGAGACTTACTTCAGTCTGACCTACTCATTCGTTTCCTGGAAACCTTCCTAACGAAGCTGGTCTTTGTCGAATCGTTTTGCTTACCAGTTTACCTCGAGTTGCCTTTTTAACTTTGCTATGTTTTCCTGTAGCAGGATGGGACCCCATTGTGCACTGGGTTTCATGAAGGCGTCTATGGAAGGATTTGAATTCCCCTGGCTAAAAGGGAGGAGTGTTTTTGTGTTTGATCAGACGAAGGTAGTTAGAAGCAATGCTGAGTTACACTTTCAAGCAGCTACAGGGCGGACAGGGGAGAGGGCTGGATCCTTGGCTTTGAACTCAGCAGACGTGGGTCCTGGCCTTGGAGAGAAAGGCTGCCCATGTCTCCAAGCTTCACTTCTCTTTAAATTTCAACATCTATTGAGCCTTTACTAAACTCCAGCTTTTATTCATTTAAACCTCACAATCATCCTGTGGATTAAACACTATTTATAAACTGAGGCCCAGAAAGGCCATGAAGCTTGCTCAAGGATACACGGCTAGAAAGTCACATGGACTCCGAGCTCTTGACTCTGAAATGCATCTAATAATAGTATCACTGTTGACATTGGATGGAACACAGGAGATGATTGGAAAAACGCCAAAATTATGTATGCATGTAAGGTGTTGTAATTGTTGGAATGAGATCATTTAAGACAGGGACAACTGAGACCAAGTTACATGTCACGGTCATGGCAAAGTACATTCAAATGCCTGTCAACCAGAGGTAACTGGTTCTATGTAAACCAACTTCAAGTTTCCTGAATATGTTAGTTTCCTTGACAAGGCGCTACTCAAATACTAAATATGATATGTTACACAAATAAGGCAGAAAGGGGTGCCGCTCTGTCATGGGAAGCCAGGGCATGACCCAGTGATGGCGTGGACCCTCCTTTCTTCCATTCTTATGCCCTTGGTGAAGGAAGTTAATCAAGATGCATAAACAACCATACAAAAGTACAAGTAGAACTAACTGTACAGTGGATAAAGAGAGAATTGCACTTTCAAGCAAGAAAGTAGGCAGCGCCATGAAGTCTTCTGCCCCAACTGCAAGCTCAGATCATTTTTATGCACACAGGAACTTATTCGGGGGATTAAGGAACTAGGATAATTGTGACTCATAGAAACATTTTACTCAGGAGTAACTTTGGCGTTCTAAAATGTCTTCCTGCCCTTCTCAAGATGGGCCATGTTCCCTCAAGGCCTTACTCATGTCAGAAACTTAGGAAAGATAAGTTCTTAACTTAAACCAGGTCTCAGCCCCAGGCAGGACAGTCTTTAGAGAACATTTATCTCTCTTCCTGTATCATTGGGCTGCAAGCAATATTATGAAGCCCTGAGACTCTGGGCATGGCCACCAGAAATGCTGCATGCCTTGTTCTGGGAATATGGAGCCATGGGGCCAGTTACCAGAAAGAATGCGCACAATCTGTAGCCTTAAATGTCTTGTGCTTCTGTAGGACTGCTTTGGGTCTAAAGCCTAACACATGATTATAAGTATCTGCGTTGAGGTCTTTGTTCCATCACTTAGCCAAAGCTATTTTCGCCCCCATACCCCAGTCCATCAGTCTTGCTAATGTCTAACTACCTGCTGATTCATTTGTTACCTCTGAGGCAAGACATAATTAAGTTAAATTATAAACATAAACTTAAATGTTTACATTATGAGAATCTTTGCCCAAACTTTTGACCTACCTACCAGGAACAACAATGTAAAACATCGCTAGCCTAGAAGGTGTTACTTGTTTCCTTTACAGAGCTAAGAAAATCAAGAGTCTGTGAAACTCAGACATAATGTTTCTTAAACCTCTGCCACTATAAGATATGTTTAATACCATGCTATTTTACTTCCAAATAAAAGACTGAATAGACCACTACAAACAGTAAATTTAGAAACATGGTAATCCAAATGTTTTATAGATTTATAATTTAAAAAGACACAAAATAAGAATTTTTAAATGATTTATCCAGGTGGCATGTGCCCTTTCTCAGAAATGTAGAAAGCCTAAGTATTTGGACCACAACGCCAAAAATTTGCTTTTTCTTGAGTCCGTGGGTTTCTCGTGCTAGGCCCACACTTGGCATTCTGCTTGTGTCCCCCAAGGCTGGGTCCTCTCTACTCAGAACTCTCTTAATAGGAGGCTCATGAAGTACAAGAGAAGAGATCTTTCCCCACCCTCCTCCGAGTGCCTGCACCAGACTCCCAGAGAATTCTTCAGCCATCAGCTAGAGGCAGGCCATGGCTACCTGGGCCAACGTCATGGAGTCCCTTGGGCAAAAGAGCGCCGTTCACAGTGTCAAGCAACTTCCTTACTTCATTCTAATACCATGGTACTAATGGATTTGACTTAATTGGTTATATTAGGGATATAGAGCTGAATATGAATGTAAACAGTAGCTACATCAAGAGTGAGTGACTGTTCACCCACGTATCTCAGTGTGAAAATGTCAACCCATACCATGGTTTCTATACACAGTATCCCTTTGGGGTCCTGGAGACTAAAAACTTGGAATTTATGCTTATATTCATTACAAAGAAATATTTTTCAAAATCTTAAGTTTAATGCGGACGGTAATCCTCTAACTAAAAAATGAGATATTTAATCTGATATATATTTTCCAGACTAAGAGTATATTGATATAAAAAAACCTATGTCACACATGGTACATGGCCATTTGTTTGTTTTCATTGAAAAATCACATGAAATTGGGATTGGCCCCACAAAATGGGATCCAGATTTGTGGATTATTGTGTTGAGATTTAAGAAACATTATGTCTGAGTTTCCTAGAGACTCTCCCGGCCCTCGAAGCTGCATCCTGGTAAATGTTTGGTTGAATTACGGAAGCAGTTTTGTAGCTGGTGCTCCAGCCTTCCACTGGTGGTCCAAAAGTTGGAGGCAGTTTGGCATCCTAAACTTTTTAGGTGGTTCTGTAAAATTGCATGGGCTTTGTCCTTGGAGAAGGTAACAGAGCGACAGATTACCTGGGCGAAGGAGAGGCAGGAGGAGCCAGCAGATGCACTGCACCCTGGGAAGAGCAGAAGCTGTACTGTTTGAGTCTCTATTTGTACCTCTTGACTTCCCAGAGCCCCGTGGCTCCCAAGATGGATTGGGAGCCCTGTGGTGCCAATAAGGATAGTTCTTATTACCTGAAGTTAGGTCTCACTTCTATTGTATTAAGCAGGGTGTTGAGAATTACTTTTAGGATAAACAGAAGTGATAAACAACATGATTTTATAAAGAAAAGGCTGCAACTAATGTATAGAATTTGCAGTGTTTTAGAGAAGTGATATTGTTGGTTTATTATCCCAGCTTCCTTTCTCCTAGGTTTTACTACATTATATACTTCAAAAGAAAATATCCCGGGTGTGGTGGCACAGGCCTGCAGTCCCAGCGTTCTGAGAAGTTGAGGCAGGAGGACAGCAATTTGAGCCCACCTGGGCAATTCATCAATTTAGTGAGACACTATCTCAAAAAAAAAAAAAAAAAAAAAAAAAAAAAAAAAAAAAAAAAAAAAAAAAAAAAAAAAAAAAAAAAAAAAAAAAAAAAAAAAAAAAAAAAAAAAAAAAAAAAAAAAAAAAAAAAAAAAAAAAAAAAAAAAAAGCGGTGCTGAGGTTGTAGCTTGTAGTTCAGGGCCAAAGCCTTGGGTTGAACCCCTAGTATTGCAAATAAATAAATACATAAATAAATATTTTTAAAGTGCTAAATTTAATCCCCAATCTTAAAGAAAGAAAGAAAGAAAAGAAAAAGAGGAGATCACTAATAAGAAGTCTTTACTGGGAAATGAAATTAATCTCCTTGGGAAAAATTTTTTTTTAAAGAATACCTCCAGTTGAGCCCTATAAGGGCTTAAGCAAAGGCCATTCTCCAGAAACACTTATGGATTTTAACATTGGGATGGAGTCTACAGTTCTAAAAGGTTTATGATCAGATCTATTTTTGCTTTGGATAAGCTCGACTTAACTAATGGGTCATAAGTCCAATTTGTGGTGCCAGAGAGCATGGTTTTTTTTTTTTTTTCGGTAGTCAGTTTTTCGGGCCTCAACTGTAGCAACTCCCACAGGAAAAAGGAATGTTGTAAGCCCAGTCGATTAATAAAATTAAGTGAAGGTATGTTTTTCAGATCAGTAGCTGAAACTTTTTTTTTTTTTTTACGAATTTTAATATGGAAGAAGAGAAAGAAATTTATTTAAAGTGACTGAAAATGAAGAAGCCCATGCAAGTGCTTGCCAGGATAGCAATAGTAATTTTTGGAGCAAATAAATGAAACACGTTAGAGTTTCTAAGCCAACTGTATTTTTAACCCTTGTTAGTCTGCCATCAGCCATTTGAGAGAATGACAAAAAAAAAAAAAGACTTCAGTTGTTTGGTGGCTTTTGTTTTGCATGTTTCTGAAACAATATGATTTAAAAAAAAAACTATTTTTGCCTTGTGAAATGATTATTCAGTTCTTTAAAGGATTTCAGCAAGAAGTAGTTAAACAAGCTTAAGGTTTAATAAATTTAGCCATTTCTTCAGCTAGTTTTCTTTTTTAAAGAATTACTTATAAGTAGTAACTCAGCAATTCTTTAAATAATACAGATATTTTGTTTCTTTCTTTTTGTTTTTGTGGTAACGGGAATAGACCCCTTTTGTTTATTCATGAAAACTGAAGAAAGAATAAGACAGTAAGTTTTATTTTCCTGCATAGATGTTCTTGATTCAAAAGATCTGTATTGGGTTTTCCAAAAAAAAGGAAAGAAAAAAGGAAAGAAAAAAGGAAAGGAAGCCCTGGTAAGTTTTAAAACATATATTTCTATTTGTGAATCATACATTTCTCTTTCTATGACTGCTTAAAATATCACAAGATTTCTGTGTGTCAGTGAAGTTACGTATGAAAGACAGTAGGGATTGCAATTCAAATACAGTTGCCCAGAAAGAAAAAAAAAGCAGTTTCAAAAATCACAGTCCCTCCAAGCCTTGTTCAGTCTAGTTACCTGTCTAGACATGCAAATTGAACTGAAGAGTTGAGACAATTATTCAGATTTTTTTTTTTTTTAAATCTCCTCACTGAAAAAAAGATTTGGAAGTCCAAGCTGTCTGGATTGTCTGTCTTCCCTGATCAATTCACAAGATAATTTACCCTGAGAGTTTCAAGAGGGTTACAAGATTTGAGCCAGGGAGAAATCTCATGAACATCTTTCTTTCTTTCTTTTTTTTCTTTTATTCTTTCTTTCTTTCTCTCTTTCCTATGCATTTAACCTCAAATCTAACCCCAATGAAATGTGTATGATCGCAAGGAAAAGAAAGAATTCTGAAGAATTCCCTTTCAATAAACACGAGCCTATTTTTGTAAGGGACAAACAAATGCTATATTAATCGCGACTCCCCTCACCCTGAAAAAAGTTTCTTAAAGACTGACCTTCTTAGGACCTTTCTTTTTCAGATGAGATGACAACATTTAACAGAAGAGAGATTCATTAAGCTAGCTGTAAGCTGGAGGCGATGCCTCGTGGTGCAGATCAAATGCTACAATTTAAATACAGGAAGAAATGCTACCTGTGTACCTCATGCAGAAGGGGTAGTTAGTGATAGATGCTGTAATAACTGTCAAACTATAAAACTGTAAAGGGACAGACATTCAGAAGTAATTATATCAAACCAGTCAGCTCAAGGTAGATGACCTTTTGAAAATAATTCAAAAAATCACGGAGTACATGTTTTTAAACTTTAAAACGTAATTACATAAAACAAAAGTAGGTGGCTAATTTTTAGGTAAAACACATCATGTAGATCAATAGTCCATGACATATATCAGATATTTAAAGTAAAATCTGAAGTGCATTCACGCCAGAAATCTCTACTGCCAATGCCTGTCATAAATCCTACTAGAAAATTAGAAAAGTAATATTTAAACCAGGAATAGTTAAGTGAGTACAAAAAGAAAACTTAATATTTATATCTTTGATCTACAAACAGAGACTTGTGAAATATTTCTGCAGAATCATGTTAACTTTGATCCTGCTTTAAAGAAAGGCTCAGACACACTCCAAATTTAAAGGACAATTCTTCTACAAATAAAAATATTATCACGGCAATATTTCCAAAGAATCAGACATGAAGTGGTTGTTATCTCTTTAGAAAAAGCCTAAACATTATGAAATTAGGCAAAACATAAAAAGAAAAATTTCTACAAATTTAACTTTTCAGAACTTTTATTATCATTTTGTAATATTTGAAAACTACTTTCAAGATGGCATATTTAAATATTTTAATCTCTTAAGAAAAGTTTTTATTTTGAGATAGGGTCTTGTCTGTTTATTGTAAGTTTTTATAGTGCCCACGATGACATATTAGCTATAGTTCCTAAATGCTAAACTAATGGTTGTTCAAAACTAATTTAATAATTAAGTATCTGAGAGGAGTTAAAGTAAAAATAGATAATTCTAAAATAACTAAGTCTCCAAAATATGACTAAATTCTGAAAAACTAAACTTTAATTATCAACAAGCATAGTTCTGAAAAAAACAAATATGTCCAAATATTTATATGGATGTATATAGACTGTATCACAAGCATACAACACATTTTATCACGTTTATATAAATCTCTTTTAAAAGAAATAACCACAGTATATAAGGATTACATTATCCTGGCAAATTTCATTGTTTAAAGGTTTGCCAACCAGGAATATTGTGTTGAAGGTAAGCTGATCCCTGCTGAACTGAATTGTCTGTTAAGACCCTACATCTGGATCTATAATTCATGAAATTGTTAAGAAGACCATGATGAAGAATTTTGGCTTTAACAGTTAACATAGGGCACTATTGAAAATCAACATGATTATATTTTCTCTCTTACAAGAAATTATTGGCAAAATTCTTAATTTTAATAAGAAGTATGTCAATTTCACAAATATTTTTACTTAGGAATAAAATTATTATAAACCTTTAAAACCTTTTTGTTACTTTGTAAAGCAGCTTCAATTCTTGATATTTGATTGTATGGTAATATTTGAACTCCTTAAAAGGAAGATGAGCAAATTTCATGATTTCAAAGTTTTATTTCCAGGAAAGGTAAAGAGTTACTAAGAAGGCAGTGGTTGATTTTTTGCTTTAATTTTTAAATTTTTAAATTGAATCTTAAAAATTCTGCACTGTTCTGTATTTTTAGGACAATGAGAAACTATGAATTCTGTTTAGAAACACTATTTTTAAATATTTGCTAAAAATAAAGGTAATCTTAACTAAATATGAAAAATTCAAATTATTTGAATTAAGTCCTTGTAGATTGACACAGTAAAAACACAAGATTTTACTTTCAATTCCAGCCATTTAAATAATTTGGGATCCTATAGCTCAGATTTTTGTACTTCTCTATTTATTTCAATTGTTTATAAATTCTAAACAGAGTCTAGATTCCAGAATATGCCATATATTTATTTTTTTGGTTTTGAAAATTCATTAAAAAATAAAATTCATAAAAAGAAAACATTGTTGGGTTTACATACAGGCAAATGAACTAGTAGCAAGAAACAGAAACTACATGGCACATTATATTTTTTGCTACATCTTTTTTTTTAATTGCTGAAATGTTTTTTTAGGCAAAAGAATATTTTTATTTTTTCTGAAGCTCATTATCTTAAATAACATTTTTTGTAGGAAAACAATAGTATTCTTTCAGTGACTTTTCATTTGACCAAATCTTAGTCTTAAATAAAACAGCTGTAGCCACTTAACAATTGTGATACAAAATATAACTCAAAACATAGCTCATAATTATATCTAACTAAACTAAATATTCCTGTTAATATAGAAATAAATATCACATATCTCAGGTATTAATAAGATAGAGAGAGAGAAAGAGAGAGAGAGAGAGGTACTACTTAGAAAAGGAAACTTGTAGGAAGAATCGAAGCCTATGAAAATTTAATACAGTTTTAGGACCTTCAAAGCCATAGTTAAGTAGTTGCACTGTTTAATTCATTTACCTCACAATTTTGAAAGTTGAGGAAGGACAGCTTTAGACTGAGCTAACGCGTTATATGACTCAATTCTGTGTGTCTAATATTTACAAACATCCAATTGTTAGACATTGCCCCAGCAGCATAGCCCTGTGCATTTAAAAAATTTCCAATCAAATGTCTTCCTATGACAAAGGCACAGTTGATTTTATAATAATAAAACATGAAACTTTACTGACATTAACAGAAATACTAAAGATAACTCCTACTGTCTCCTAAATTTGTCATCTAAATTTTGAAATTTATTAACCCTTGATTTTAAAAAATTAATTACAGTGAACTGATTTGAAAAAAATGTTTCTGAATTAAAATAAAAGTGATGTATTTTTTTCAAAATTTACAGGGAGACCTTATTAAATGGAAGCCAGAGATCAACACTAAAACGGGATCTTACTGTTTTATTTCTATTTAGTATTATATAGCCACTAAATATTTTTAAGCATTTTAAAAAATGGTGTTAGATCAACTAACGTAATTTTTAACTAATTTTAAGAACTTCGTAGTATTAGGAAATCTGTATTCTGGTCTCTTAAAGTAGTTACTGATATCGATGACAGCTTAATAATAAAGCTATGTTTAATTCCAAAGTATATTTTCAGACATCCTAAATGATATTCTTTTCTTTAGATTTTAATTAAAGAATTCTGATATAATTCTGATCTTTAAAAATCTTAATTATAAGTAAACCTTTTACTTTTTTATACTTCCTGGTATTATAAAAAAGATTTTATGTGTTAATAATATTATTAAAAAGAATTCAAGTGCACTGGCAAAATTTTTTCTTTGTTACTTTTAATACAAATAATATTTGAAAACAATAGCTAAATTTTTATCCTTATGACTTTTTTTAAAAAAATGCCAATCTATAAGAAGAAATATGAATTCACAGCTTAAAATGTTTTGCAACATGCCAAATAAAATTAAAAAACAATGTAATGAGTTTTTTAATTACTGGGGAAATAGGACCTTATCTCAGTGAAACTTTCTTTCTTTCCTCCTTTTTTTTTTTTTCTATTTTTGGTCGGTTTTCCTGAGTCTTGTTTTTATAGCAATATCCCATTTTGCTGAAGAGCTTTCTATTTGAACCTACCTATGATGAGAGATTTAATTTAAACATTCTCAGTGACTTCATTGTGGGTTTTTACTTGGCAACTATCAACTGTATATTTTTGCTATCCAAGTAGGAACCCCCCCCCCCCCTTAAAAAAAAACCATGAAAATATTAACCTCTCTGGTCTTTATTACTTTCCTCTGCCACTATTGACTATAATTTCAAAAAGCATTTTTAATTTTCAAGATTTCTCAAGCACTCAGACAACAATTTGCTGACAAAGAAACAAATGACCTACCCCAAAAGATACTGAACAAATATAAATGTTAAAAATAAACAAGACAAGAAGATGGAAAAGGGAAGGAAAAATTATTAAGATGTGATAGGAATATGCACCAACCCCCAAGTTTTATATAACTATTAGGTATGACAAATATATCCTAATAAAAAGAGTAATTTTGAGGGGAAAAAACAGATAAAAAGACCACTTTATCCCCCACCAATTTTTTCCAGCTACTTAAAACCATCTTGTCCTAGTACAGATTCAGAAGTATAAGAAGCAGTAATGAAGAGCTATATTAATTTTCTAAACCTTTAAAAACCTACATTGCAGGTAGGACCAGAAATTGAAGATATGAACGAATATGTGGAAACAGAATACCGTGGATGTTAGGCTGGGTGTGTTCATTCTAGCAAGATACTTAACTAAACTGTGATACTACATTATGCCTTTAGTAAAGCTATCCTACCAAACATGTTTTGAAAAGCTCAGAAATATCAAAACGTCACTCACTACACCCTAAATAAATACAATTTTTATTTGTTAAATAGGCAGTAATTTAAAAAATAATTTTTAAAAGCTCAGAAGTTCATCTAAGCAATTTTCAAACAAGCCTGGCTGCCGCGGGCAGCATCACCGGGCGCTCGTGGCTATGCGGCCTGACGTGAGAATGCCCCCCATCCCGACGCAGGAGTCCTATCTTCCCTTACCTTGTGACCATATTTTGCCTGGTGTCTCGGTCCATTTTGTAGTTGATGGAAAGTAGAGTTATTTGACCGAACGCGATCCCAGCCCTTCATGTTTATTCCAGGTTTTCCAAGCGGGAAGTTCACTTATCTAAGGTGAATATGTCTGAACATGTGTTTTTATTTTTGTCGGTAGAGCCTGGTCCGATTAAGTGCCGATTCTGACAACAGGGAGATGCCTTCCCAGGGAACAACTGGACGGACTTTATCATCAAATCTAAGCATTTTTGTAGTGCTACAGTTTCCTAAATGATTAGGGTTGAATAATTCTAGTAAGGTCCTGTAAGAACTTGGTGTTCAAGTTGTGGGCACCTGTTAAAATCTTAGGAGGAGGATGAGTTGTCTCTGACCATACCATCACAAACCTATTTTTTTTCCTTTGTCCTAGGTGTTTCTCAAATTGTCTGTCTG